>NNCF01126294.1:1462767-1476385 GCA_002313205.1 Laupala kohalensis
GCTGCTATTATTGTTACTTCCACCGCCGCTGCCCACAGGAGAGTCTTCGAGTGCGACGCCGTTGCTACCGGCAGGCGACGACGGACTCCGAGGGTCCGGTTCCTCTTTCACGTCCATGCCGCCTGTAATAAACGATAACCATGCGATTATTAGTCGTGTCCAAGGTAGTTCTAACGGGCAATGTTGGTCAAGTCATTCAAAAATATCATAATAACAATGCATCTTATATTACGAATTGCCACGTTCTCCCTAGACTACTATTCTGGTAGTATCAGTAAATTGGAAATGAAGCTTGCTATTGAAGCTTTTCTACATGGAGCGATAGGAGGTATGAGTTGGGAGGTAGGTTATTGTTAGTAGGTGGGCCGCTTAGCTGGGTTTAGCAACAACTTAGCTCACATGGAGGGGTTAGTAGGAGTTGTTAGTAATAAATAGAGTCATTAACACAAGGAGAAGGGGGACAGAGGAAAGAGGGTTCGCTTTTCAGGAGTCACAGCTACATGAACTGGGACATTAATGTGAAAAGCTACAGTTTTTTCTGGCTCCACCGGGAATCGAACCCGGGATGAGTTGGTGATAAGCGAGCACATTAACACCGTAGCCACGGAGGGACTGCACACACAATTGAGGGACTGAAATAGTCCACCAACAGCAAAAATTTTAACATGGTTGAAACAGTTCCGCCCTATTGTAAATTCGAACACCACCTGTCCTGGAAAATAGAAACCCACCCTGTACTGCGATAAGCAAAACATTAGAGACAGAACAGTATATCATAACAAGTCATTCATAATATTAAGACAAAAATCTTAAAGAAAAACTTTTATTATTGATGTAGCTGTTCCTTCCACTAACAAGTTTTAAAAAGTCAGAACAAACAAGAATTCAAAGATTTCAGGCACTTAAGACAGAAATTTAAATGATCTGAGAAAGAAATGAAGTAGTAATTCTTCCCCTCATAATTTCAGCAACTGGAGTTATTTGCAAAATACTGGAAAGGCATCTTGCGAGATTGCCATTCACTAGAAGTGTGCTGCCAAAAATGCAGAAATCTGTTAAATAACAAACATTCCACCAAACAAGTAATTTTTTTGGTTTCGACTAAGATTAAATTTTACTTCCGACTTCTTGGCATATAAGCCCGCTCCAACTACCTGTTTGAACAAAGAAAATACAATCTCACAACAAAATAATAATAATAATAATAAATCTTTATTTATACGCGGCGATAACATACGCCTTCTCTACACTTAACCTATTGGATAAAACATTTACATTGCAGAAATACATTTAAATCAATCTTGAAGAAACGTAAATAAAATAGGCAGGGGAAGGTATCGAGAATAATTCACCCAACTCCCAGAATATAGAGGAACGTGATCGGAATTGATGGGATGGTCCCTTGCTTGTTTCAGGAGAGTAACTCAGTTTATCGCCCCCCTCGTGGTGTACAACCGCCTTTTTTTACAATAAGTTTATAACGTATGATATAAGAAATCGCTGAAATGTACATCGTTGAAGATTACTTCCTCTACTATCAAGCTTGTTCCCAATTCGGCCGCCTCGATAGAAAACCATGTAAAAATATTTTGTCTGATCTTTCTCTAATTGTCTGATACATTTCCTAATTGTAACCGGTCCACCTTCTTCCCTACCACCCACTTCCTATCTCCTTTCGTCCCATGTGGATGAGCTTCAATAGCATCTCCCATTTACAAATATTTTTTCGAGACAACGTCGGTGCGCGTCGAGTGCCCAAAACGTATTTCCGCCGGAACGAAGCAAGAATTGGCAACAGCGCTCTCGTGTTTTTGAGCGTTGTATTGCAATTACGTCTGTAGAACTATTAAGTTATTAAATGAAAGGACCTTTCTTTCACAGACTCGATTTATTTTCAATTAAAAGTTTCCAGTGTTTCGACCCCCACTGTGGACCGCGATATGGCATCTACCGACAAAAATTCGTGTAAATGTTTAAGACGGCACTAAGAGTTTGCACAAGTCACGGAACATGGAATAAACATTCCTGAATGTGACGTAGTATTTGCCAGTGGGGGTCGAAACGTAGGAAAGTGTAATTAAAAAAAGAAAAAGAATCGATTCTGTGAAAGTAAGGTCGTTTCATTAAATCATTTTTTTTTTTTTTTTTGAGCGAAAATGCAGATCGTCACCTACGATGAGACCAAGGTTTTGTATCACGATGCTCCGAGGAATGGCCCCGTGCCGGAGAATCCCCTTCAAACGAAGCTGTGATCAGACATTTTGCAAGCGATGTAAAAAAATACATTTCTGGATGTTTAAATTTATTAATTTCCCATTTTGGAAAGTAAGTTTCGGTAAAAGGAAGATATGTTAAAAAGAATTATGCGCATATTATGTTTATTTGTACTCGCGTTAGATCATTTAAGAAACTCCAAGGAAAAAGACAAACTGCTACCAGTTTGTTTGAAATTATTAAATCTCTCATAATATATGATCGTATTTGATCGTGTTACATAGGTCTTTCTAACTTAGATCAGGATATTTTGGACCGTACTACATATGTCTCCCTAACAGAATATGAAAGAACTGTGTACTACTTCCTCCTTTCTCATAATTTCCGAACAGCAGAATTTCTTTTCTACTTGAATTTTTGTGTTTATTTTCGATAAAAAGAAATGATCTGAATTCTTTCACAACCAATTTTCTAGTCTACGAAATTAGTAATATACCATTAATAGCGAATAATTTTGATGTAATAAAGATCGCGTTAAGTATATAAATTGTACTACTAAGAAAATATTAGTTAACGTCCAACCATCACCGACTGAGGAGAGAACTGAGTTGTTTGAATCATGATCTGAAACTTTTATTCGAGAACTCCTGGATGCCGAGTTCATAAAGTAAACCATAGTCGAAATTAATGAAGTAAAATTGATCTCCCGTACTTTGCATGTAACTCTACACCCAGTCTCTACGATACAAAAGTAACACTGCGTCAAAACTTCAAGTTCGTACGTACCGCTGAAAGTGTTTTTCTTTGCGTTAATTAATGTGTCAGTGAATGAGTCAATGAACTCCTCTCGTTTATATTGCAACATTTTCATTTTCAAATGAAGAAATTTCTTTGTAAATACTGAACTTCACGATCACTTTTTATTATGCCAATGTTAATTCCGATGGTTTACATGTAAATCAATGCTCATTAGTTTCCAAAAAATTAAATATAACGTTTAATTAATTATTTTCCAACAAGTGAGTCATTTCCAGTTCAACAGTTTATTAATATTCAAGTTGGGTTCAATTGAATATCCCCCTCCCCTCGCTGCTGACCACAGTTTACCAATTCTCCCGAAGGTTTAATCATTAAAGTTTACTTTTTGGTGAAAATATCAGATATATAAATATTTCGTTTGACTCAAATCTCTTTAATATCTCTTACATTCGCAGTACGAGAATCCATTGACATTTCACTTGAACTGATATTTTGTGCTAATTAAGAAATCATTAAAATATTTTGTTTTTCTAATTAATGTTTCGTACATCAGTTATCAATATCCAGAGTTATGACCTTGATGACAATATTCCGACATTGTGTGAGATTTCTACTAACATTTATTTTCAGAACTATTTAGTTTGAATGGTAATTTTTGTTACAGTGTTGTAAAATAGCACTTGATATATCATCACTATCTAAAAATTTAACTGGGAAATGAAGCGGGAAGTTAAATGAGAAGAAAAAAGTACATTGCATTTTAAATAAAGGACGCACCACAAATATTTAAAGAAAATGCTCAAACTGTGTTCTCGAAATAAACGTAAAAATGTATTCCAAAAGTGCAATTTTGTATTTGTTTTAAAATTGGAGTTTTTTGATGTTAATATTTTAACTCTTTATACTCGACTAATATAAATTACTCATTTCAGAAAATAAATTAAATACAAAATTAATGCTTGTATGCCGGGAAATGTTACTGAACGTGGAATCAAATAATATTTTTTTCAGAACAAATATATTTGGTCAATTTTATACAACCAAGATATATTTTAAGATATTTTTGGCCGTGACACAAATCCAATTAATCACATGCATTGTACTGACATTTTTATATTCTTGTATATTTTTGATATTAAATTAAAACAAGAAATTTCCTTTTTATGGGTGATATTAACACATGAGTAACAGAATCAAGAAAATCAAACCAGTGTAAATAAAATCGAAGCAAATATGTCAAAATCTCCTAGTGACTTTAAATCTATTTCACAACCCAATAGAAGAAAATTAAAGTAATACATAAACGGTCCAAATAAAATAAGTCTTCCATATAAATTATTTCTCGGCATTATTATCATTTTTATATTCTCAATATTTTAATAACACGATGAAATTTTTTTTGTGTCCGGTGCATGTGTCGGTAGGTATTATAGCGACATGTCTACATAACTCCAGAATGATTTGAAAGAAAATTGTTTTAATATAAAAATTATAATTGAAATATTTCTTCGTCGTCGTTTTGATTAGAAATGTCATTTCTCGCCTGTAAATGGCCGCCATGACGTGATCAATGGCTGATTTTACATTCTGAGTAACTTGACAAACTCATTACATGCGTACGGCATGTATCTTACTTATTTCAATGTTTGAACTATTTTATTTATTATACAGTTATTATGGTTATAAACACAACACTTATTTAACAAATAGGCATTTTTATCAATACTGAAAAAACTTACTGAAAAAAATTTTACTTTATACTGAAAATACTGCTAAGCGATCGTAACTAAAACAAAATTCCAATGTATAAATAATAATAATAATAATAATAATAACAACTTTACAAAAAGCAGCCATCCTTAACAGCTGTAGAATAGTCAGCAGATATTTTAATTGAAATATAATTGCTTGAGGGGTATAACCCGCACCCCACCTGCATCCAACTACAATTTGTGGAAATAGTTACAGAAGATGAATAATAATAGTAATAATAATATAATAATAAAATAGAATACAAGACAAATTGTCGCCCACAAGCCCACCGTCCCAAGGTTCATCCTTAGTGATTCCATAAGTAAATAGTACGATTAACCAATCTAAAAATTTCATGGGTCTATGAAAATTACAAGAACAATTCTTTTACCAAAGATAAAATTATAAAACTGACACAATTATCCTCGCAACTATCAATAATTATCCCCGCAACCCTGTGTAAGTACTTGAATATTTTAGCCTCGACAGTTTTGCTAATATAAATTTTCAAAGTTAACCCCTTACTAACGTTAGAAATTAGCGTTTTTGTTTACCAAGCAGAATAAAAAATACTCAGAGACAAGAAAAACTCTTACTTTTGAACGCAGAATTAAATAAGCTAAAATTTGAAGTACAATTTGTTTGTAATTTGATGGATGGGAAAATTGAGCTGGAGGTTGAAACTCGAGTATTGCTTGTTAAAACCGATAGTAAGCGTGACACAGCTGGGCACGAAACTACTTGTAATGGAACAATAACTCCTGCTGTGGAAACCAACGACATATTTCTTTTACCGCACACAATCATTTCCTGGTCAGAAGTTTTTTTCGGCTTTCCTTCGGGTATTGGCGGTTTTTTCGTAGACGAGAATGCCATTAATACTTTTGTTTTATTAATCTCAAATTTTTACTGCACATAATATCTACAATTTATTTTGGAATAATAAGTGGATAACCGTGCAAATTTATTAAATAATTTCTTGTATAAATATTAAATCCGCCACTACTCTTTGTCCCCCACGTCTCCCATCGCTTTTCTGACACGTTTATTCATTTATTTATTTTGTATCCTGAAACTTCGCAATCATCAATTTCACATCTGGATTCGCTAACGAAAAACTACATTAAATAGCAGAACATTTTTGTTATTAGGATCATTTTATAATATTTTTATTACATCCTTTATATTTACCTGAGATTGAGAGAGATGAAAGTTCTTGCGAGAAGTGTTAGTGAGCAGATAAGTACTTATTAACTAAGGGAATATTTCAATGAATTCAGGAGATCGATCTTACAAAAAAATTACGGAAGACTAGTGATAATATACATCTACCATTTCTTAAACCAACGTCCAACATTTCAAAATCTGTAAATATCGAAAAAACGTTATTGAAAATACTAGCGTTAAAATATGTAAATTTAAGAGAGTAATTTAAGAAGGAAAATTTTAATCATCATCCAATTTAAGGGGTTTCTTTATTTTATGCATTTAACAAAGATTTAAAAAAGTCTTTAAATTCGGACGAATAGTTTAGATTTTATGAGTGTTTTAATGAAATGATGAAGACGTGTTGCCGCCGTTATGTCTCGCCTGGGAGGCGAAAATTCAACCCGTGCGGCTCCCGGCGAGTGGGTTCGCTCTACCCGAGATGCTAAGACACACTTCCGATGTTATGTCATAGTCGGGCCACCATAAGGGTTGCGGGGGAGGAGGGAACAGCCCAAGAAACCCTATGGATGGAGTGGGAAGGAAGAGTAGTTTTAAAAATATTTAATCGAAAAAGACAGGTTTAATCCACAGATTTCGGGGCCTTTCAGATAAACAGTGACATGATGCCGTAAAGTTCAGCACATGGAGGTTAAATGCACCTAACTACGGGTGAAGTGGAGAGCTAGACTAATTGGTGACGTTTCGAATGATGTTTCTGTCGCGAACTTCAGGTTCATTGTTCAAAGGTGGTTTCATCCTAGGATTTATTTATTCTCGATGATAAAGGTGGAACTCAAAATAGTGTAAACAACTTTTGTTTTAAATTTGTATTATTATGAATTCGAAAAATTAGAATGCTGTACATATGTTTTTAAAAACCAGTAAGTAGAATTATTTTTATCTTGTAATATAGATAGATTTTATTTTTTCGTGATAAAAAGATTAGTTTTACAAACAAACAAAATCCGTACAACGCTGAGTAATCAGCTAGTATGGAATAATACTAAAAATTTATCTGAAAGAAAGGTGTGGAAAAATTACGTTGAAATATATTCTCAACGATCCCTCCGCACATTCTAATTTTATCCACACATTTTTTGCAACATTGATAACGAACTCTAAACCAATATTTTTCATCCTCTAAACCAACATTAAAAAAACATTGAATATATTTTTCACCTCTTCGAAATTTTTACTTTACTCGGTTTTCCACGAATAGATTTTCCGCGACACTTCGTCAATAAATTTGCACAATTTGTTCGGTCAAATAATTCAAATTCGCATTTTAAATGACTGAACAAAAACATTATCACTCATAATTATAATGTGGACATTTTCCAGCAGCTTTATCCAATTACTTTATTCGGAGGTTTTTTCTTTCATTTAAGCGAGTAATGAAGCTCTTTCTATACTATGGGGTTGTTAAATATGTTCACCTACTTTTATAAGCTTTTATTTCACTTTCTTCGTTCGTATGTATGTACGTTTCTATGAGTGTTGTCGTTCCGTTTCAAAATTAGTAATTAATTTTTCGGTCATTTTCAAGTTTCCAATCGAGCTGAAATTTTACAGAAACGAGTGGTTTGCATGACAAATGATTCTCGAATATCTATCCCTGATGGGGTGAGATGGGGGTTTGAAGTATTTTTAAATAGTATTAGTAATTATGACTCTTGACGCGTCAAGCTTTTAAAATTTTCTAATTTGTTTATAACTTGTTTTATTTTCAATTTTATGGAACATCTTTTTTTACTTTTTTAGTACAGTATCTTTTATATAAAAGTTTTTTTTAATTTTGCATTCATTTTATTTATTGCTAAGTATCTTGTAAATGCTGCCCCGATGTTACTTCAAGGAGGTAATTTTTATATGAGTTTGATACAAATAATTAAGAAGAGGATACTGAGAAAGTTGATCGGCATTTCATTACCATAAATAGCTAAAACAAATTTATCAAAAAAATTACGATAAAACTGTTTAGGGAGGTTTTTGCAAGACTTTTTACTCTCCTTAAATGAAAAGAAAATGGTTCATTAACTTCAAGATCATTTTAGAGTTACAATTTTATAACTGTTTTTTGGGGGGCTGAGAAAACCCTGGTTTGCCGTGCCGTTGTCCTTAGCAGGCCGAAACGAGATACATACATACATTATAATTGTTATTTTTATTAATAATACCAGATCAATAAAATTAATAATACCTGATTAATTAAATTAATAATACCGTATTCGATAATAACTTCAATAAATAATTGTTATTGTTATTAATAATACCTGATTGTTAATTGTTAATTATTTATTTGATACATGTTATTATAAGATAATATTTATAAAATTTACATTATAAAGCCATAATTTTTAAGCAAGTGCTCCCCGGTTACCCCCCCCTTCCTTGATTACGGTCTAGATCCGCCTCTGTGTACCAGCAAACATTTTGATGTAATATGGGTATATTAAATGCTATGTAATGAAACTTCCGTGAAGTTCCAAATGTTCCTTAGAATATACGCGAATTATCGTAGTAAAGCACACGTTTTCACTCACCGAATTGTCCTCCAAGGGCTGCGCCTCTGAGCGCCGACACTGGAGGCGGGGAGTGGAGACTGGAGCGGACGCGTGTCTGTGGTGGGCTGAGGCGCGTGGCGGGTGGAACGGGGATCGGGCGCACGACACTTCCCACCGGCCCCGTTCCTCCACCCCCGCCCCCGCTGCCAACGTTCGCTCCTGCCGCCGCCGCAGCTGCCGCCGCTGCAGCCGCCGCCGCCGCTGCGTGCTGAGCGCTTAGCGTCATATTGCAATACAGCGGATACGGCGATGCACCGTACAGGCCGTGTAGGAGAGACGGGCTGGAAATATAAAGACACTGATAAGAAATGGTTGCACAACAGATTTCAATAGTTACGATTAATTACCCATATTTTTGGAATTAAAAATTGAAAACATAAGTATTTACTTTATTATATTTTAAACAACGATGTCTGCAGACAATTTTTTATTTCTATGTATCCATCTATTATTCCATTCACCTAATGATGACTGGAATTAGCTGTCGAAACATTTGTGTGTGGAAATATAAAAAAATGTTTCTAACGAGATTGTTTAAAATATTATAATATTAAGAACAGGTATTACTGGCTGATATAATATCCAAACCAAGTTTTCTCAGGAACATAAGTCAAGTTTATCAATATTTTCTGTGTTTCGACCCTCAAATGGGTTGCCCTTTTCAAGAAATTAAAACTAAGAGATATACCAGCTCATTAAAAGATTGACCGGAACACACAACTTCAATGTGTGTCCTAAGTCATATGTGTTCGAAGCACAAAAAGCCACTAATTTTAATTCCTTGGGAAAGGCTACACATTTGAGGGTCTGAAACGTAGAAAATATAGATAAACTTGACTGGTATGTTCCTGAGAAAATTTAGATGGAAAATGATATTAATACGCTAATAGACCAGAGTATTCTCAATAGAGAATACGTACTTAATCGCAGGTTTCCGCTAACAATATGCTTGATTATCCGTACAACAAAGTGTACAAAGTTCACATTTATGTTAAATAACTGTTATTTTATGTGAGGGAAGCATGATACAATTTTGCTGGGGCGCTGAAATGTTAAATCCGCCCCTGCTTTTGGTTTCTTTGATATGAATTGATGGGATAGTCTCTTTTTTGCGGAGTATAAATAGCCATGCACGTGGTCTTGCGCGTATTTTAACGTTTTTTTTACAATAAATTATTGTATTTGAAAATAAATTATTTATTTTAATTATTTATACTGGTTAATAATACCTGTGTTGCCAAGGTATCACCATTTTTTCAGTTGATTTTTTACTTCGGCGTTACATACATCACTGGAAGATCAACAGGGGATTCACAATTATATTATGTACAATAATAACGTTATAATATGAGAATATATAAAAATACAAATAAATTTACCGTCAAAAATCAGTTATAAACTGCGTATGACAACAACCAGGAAAATTAATTTACTCTCCGGAAGCAAGGGTCCATCTCATCAATTCCAATGAAGGGCATTAAGGCGGATTAAATATTTCAGTAGAGATAAGAATAAAATGTTAGCTACGTGTTATTATATACTCATAACACCAACAAATTTGTATTTAATAAAACACAAAATAGTTATATCATGATAATTTATTATTATCAAACTATAGATTATTCGGAAAATATTGTTTACAAATCGTAACAATAAAAACTGTAAATTTTGTAAATTTGGGATTAGGTAAACAATAGACAGCAGTCTCGAGGCAATGTATTGGTGAAGTTTCAGAGTCCCAGATAAATATTTTTTTCAGTTCTTGAAAGGCAATGTAGCGGATACATTACGCATGGGAAAGTTCGGTTCTTCCTTTTTATAATAGTTTATAGCCAAATTTTAGTAAAACTTTTTTTCTGAGACTTCTGGAGCTTTGTGAATTATGGATAGAAGAAAATTTAAGCTTATTTAGGTATAAAGAAAGTTTCGACAAACGGTGCTATATCCCCAGAGGGAAGGAAATTCGTAAGTTTTAACTTCACAAACTCTTAATAAGTCTGCCGTCAAAGCTGATTTTTCTCGCAACTTACAATGAGCTTTTGTGTGTAAAGGAAATAGAGAAGGAAGCCCACTGAAAATAATTTCCTAAAAATGCTTAGTTTCTACATGAATATGAGAATAGTTGACATTGCTGAAATAATGAAACAAAAATTCCTTTAACCATCAAAAGACTCCAAGTTCATTAGAACAATACATAAATTTTGTTTAAAATCACATGAGGATCTTACTTAGATTGGAATAAGTCTGTATTTGAATTGAATAAATGAACTCCAATACACTGTTGTATTAATCAAATCTAATTATTATCAAATACACTCTTGTATAATGCTGAATCTCGCACTCGAGGAAATATGTTGAACTAATAACTGTGATCCAAGATTACTTTTAAATCTGACGCCCATTTCCTCTCAGAGCAAAGAGCCACAGAAGATGATTGCAATGCTGCCAAAAAAAGTTGTCTAAAATCATCAAAAAACGATTTTATTGATACTCTGATATTTATTTAATTATTATTCGTTCATTAAACCAATACACTACCCAGTCATGATTGACAATCGTGTATGACAATTATTAACTTTGTTCCCTGTGAAAATTTACGATTTCAATAAACCACACAAGGTTAATTAAAAGTACTTAAATGTTTTACCAGATATTGTATTTTTTATTAACGTGCATCTGTTTCGCAAATTCGTAGAGAAGAAAAGAAATAATAAAGTTATTAAAATATGTAATAATTATCTGTTCGTTAATTAATACATGAACAGATACTTAAAACGATAGCTTTGTTTAACATTAAAAAAAACAGTTCAGACAAAATCAGTTTTTTCCCTTTTTCTCAATCATTACGAAAAATTGCCAAAGACTCTTCACTGCTTATTCTCTTCCAAGGAGACAACATGCGCATAGAATAGTATACATTTGAAATATTAATAACTTGAAAATTAAAAAATGTATATCCTTGGAATATTTTATCGGAGTGAGTCTCAGATAAATTATTTTATAATAAATAATGAATTGTAGGTTTAACGCATTTTCACACTTGCCTGAGACAACGTAATGTTCATTATCAAATTTTATGAATTTACAAAATAATAGAAACAAAACCCTCCTCCCATGTCATGTATCAATGATATTGATGTAGCAATGCGGATATTAAAAAGTATTTTTACAATTATTCTTTGATATTTGTCTATTATTTTTAACTTCCAATTCTCTCAATAGCGTTTAAAATAAAGACATTATGTTCAACACATCTAGCAAAAGTTCTGCTTCCCCTTCAATATATTTGTTAATTGCGCGTGTAGTTGACGTTTCGGCTGTCAAAATTGTCCTGCTGATCTGACAATTCTCATAATTCAACTTTTCTTTAGCAAGAATTCATTGCAATTTCTTCTTTCATTCAAAAGTAATAAAAATGAAATACAAAATAATTGAAAATCTATTTTGATGATGTGTCCCCCAGTAGTAAAGAAATAGACGAAATAGATGTCAATCTTCTATGCCGAAAACAATATGTGTCCCTCGAAATATAAAAGGGATTGATTAATATTATTAATTTACAGTTCCTTAATTACTTAAATAGTACCTACACACATCTGCTAAAGGCGCGAAATGCTCGCCAAGAATTCTGAGTTCCATGAGTAACTTTTTGCTGCGAGAAATCTAGTATAGTTTTGTTACATAACAATTTATCCTTTTATACAAAAGACAAGTTTGAATTTTTCAAAGATTAAGCGTAAATCCTCCATTAACTGGAAACAAATGAACGAATCATATGATTGGAGAATATTCTAAAAGACGAAGTATAAGATACTTTAGTAACATAATATTAGCTACATTGTTTTAAAAAGATTATGAAAATAGCATCAAATTAACATTATGTAGATTCGCAGCAAAAAAAATTGACAACATTCATTCTTCACTTTCCTGATTTTCACGTAGAACTACTGAGTAAGCTTTGCTATTTTTCATTGGCCAGCCTCTTTCTACTTTCAAGTTGTTCGTTTTGTTTGTAGTGAGTGGTTTGATCCTCACTATTTTTCTCCTTCGATATTAAACAAAGTGAAGAGAAAATCTTACGAGCAGTTCGAACAATAGTGTTGAAAATGGAGTACTTGGTTGTGTTATGCTTTCTCTTATGATTCGTCCACTGAATATGTCACATTTTATATATAAAAAGATGATTTAAAGAGACAACGATTATTTACGCAAAAAATTCAAAACAAGAAGCAAATAAAGTCGCGGGAACTCAGCTAGTAATGAATGAAATGCACTATAGGAAAGTGTAGTCAAGGAACTATTACATATGACCATAGTACTTATGATCACGTGAAGGACAATAAATTAATTTACACTCGCGAAATAAGCAAGGGACCATTCCATCAATTCCGATCAAATGTTCTAAAGAAGAGCGGATTAAACATTTTTATGCCCTTGGGTAAAGACATGTGCCCCATAAAAGAGTTACCCTCCAAAAAATTACATCATATATAGTTAGTTGCTTCATTTAATATCTACGGAATATTAAAACAATAATGAATTCCATTAACATGTGTTCTTGTTCGTTGTTGTCAGTGGAAATTCCAAGAACACATGTCACTCACCCGGTGACAGGTCCGGCAGCGCCGAGTGAGAAGAGATAGTTGCTGAGCGCTGGGGAGCATCCGAGCGGCAGCGCGTGCGTGGTTGGCTGCGTGGGTGGTGGAGGCGGATGCGCTGGACCAGGGCCTCGCATCGCCCTCACTGGCGTCACCGCGGGCGTCGACGTCTTGCATCCAGCCATCAACGAGTCCACCAGGAACGATCTGGAGCCTTCGCGTTTCACATTAGTCGCCATCGGAGCACTGGGGGTGGGTCTGGCCGCGGCGGCGTGGTGGAGACCCAGGGCCGGTCTCGAAGGCCACCCCGTCATGGGCGCCGACGGCTGCAACAGCGCGGCCAGTTCGCGAGCCTTGGGGGACTCCGTGGCGACAGCGAGGGACTCGGAGGGAGTGTGCGCTCGTGGACGGCTCCGGGACGACACTGAAGGCGGGAGGCAGACATACGAGGCGGCGAGGGCTCTCGGCACAACCCTTGGGTCTGCGGGCCCATTGTCTAGCCAAGTTCCCCACCCCTCTGGC
>NNCF01126294.1:1477140-1492365 GCA_002313205.1 Laupala kohalensis
GATGCATTTTTGATGGGGACTGCCTTCGACCCGCGATCCCCCATCCGTTGGCTGCGTCCCGAATAGTAATCCACTCACTTAGGGTAGATAGTAATTTTGTATGTATGCATTTCTCGTTTCGGCCAACCTAGGTCCACGATGACGAGTGCTAGTAAGACTCACTTCTAAGTTAGTTTACTCACCTGTCACATCGTGAAACATTTTGGGGGCAACAGCGTCTATCTGGAATCTAGATTGCCGTATTCCAGTGCGGTGGTGAGCCGCAGAGGATATACCTTTAAATCATCACAGCTATATGAACTGAGGCATAGAAGTGAACAGCTACAGTTTGTTCAGGCACCGCCGGGAAACGAACCCGGGATATCTATCAAAAGGGAAGATATTAATTTGATTCATTTTAATTAATTGTTTTCATTCTTACGCCATGTGTGTGCGAATTATTCGCACAGATGCAGTTGCAGTTTGTATGTATTATGCGTCATTTTGCATTAATTTTTATTCACTTAAAACCCCTTAAACTACGGTGTAATTATGTACGGTATAATTCCATGAATATCCTCACTTGATTCGTTTCAACGCAAGAGGAGAATGAAAAGCACTGAAACTGGCGCCCGCAGCTTCTCAATTTCCGCAGGTGGATAGAGATAGTTGCGCTCGCTTCCGCTTTGCGTGTCTTTCGCTAATGAAGGACCGGAAGTGCTGGAGGATAAGCGGATGGAGGGTCAGAGTGGAATCCCTCAAATTGATCGCATTTGCAACTGATCTTTAAGAGTTCATAATTTCTAATCTGGTTCATTTAATTTACTACGAGAAACTGAATTTGAAACCAAGGAGCTCTTCCTCTCACACTCTCTTGCATAAAATTTCTTTTGTCAAAGATCTTCTCCTATTTCAGATATTCTTCTTCATTTAATACTTTTCGTCTTCATAATTTGTGATTAATAACAAAAGTAAATATGACATTCCTGCCTATGAATAAATCCTCCTCCACTCAAGGAAAACCCNTCCCAGCATTATCAATATTTTATTACCTTTTATTATCTGTCTACTCTAAGTGTATATTATTATTATTATTATTATTATATTCTTACCATTATATTTAATTGAAGATGATTTAGAATTAATGTAACGGGTTTCAAGAATACTTTTACGAATATTAATATCACGATTACGAAGATAAACCGTACTTTTAAAATTAAAACTAGCTCAGGCACAACGTTGGAACTATTGAAAGATACCGTTACATACAAAACGTTTCTACCAACATTCTTCGATGCTTGATTCTAGTGTTTAAATATTTTCATTTCAATAGTTTAGATAATTAGTCATATGTTAAGATTGAAATTAATTTTTCAAAGTAATTGACAAAACGAGTAATGAAACCTTCAAATATTGTTAGGAATTCTTGTCTATAACCAAAGCAACGAACAGGGTGTGAAAAAAGGAAATGTTCTTATAGATATGTTTTGACGAAATGGCTTTTCCAAATTTAGAGTGTATGGAATGAATTTGAATGTTTCTTTATGTTGGATACCATACATAATTTGAAAACCTCACGCAATACGGCACCCGCTCTCAATAGCTACAAAAATTTAACAAAAACCTACAAAATCTAGATAAAAACTACATTTCACACATTCCCATACTCTCGTAAAAATCTTATGATACACTACAATGTAAAAATACGGAAGATTTTTCGGTATATAATCACATTAAAATCATATCACAAAACAAGAAAATGCAGAATATAATGAGAAAAAAAAAGCTAGGACAACAATACATTACTGCGTAAATCATGTTCAAAGGTGTACAGCGATTCATATGTTACAACATCATACTTTTAATGGATCTATGGAAATCGCATTAAATTGAGTAACGTTACAAGAAAGTAAGTACTCTGATATTCACAAAAACACTGGAATGAAATAAAAATTGTTACATCTTGTCAGAGTAATAATTAGAATTTGTCAGATTCTGCAAAATATTGAGATCTAGAAATCAAAATTATACGACCTCCCTCTCGCAAAACACATTTCCGTTTAAAAATATTTATTTTTAATCTGAATTTGCTAGAGAGTTACAATCATCAAACCCAAGCATAATATGGTACACCGACTAGTAACTTTTTTCTCTGTTGGTTTTATGGTTAGCTTTTATGGTTAGCTAGGGGTATACATTTTCTAAACCAACATCATCAAAACAAAATAATGATTTAACCACAACAATTTCCATTCGAACAATGCTCCGAAGACAGTAAACCTCAAATATTACATCATAAATAAAATTGTTTTGTTTGCGGATTCAATTATCAATGCTTTTTAATTTGCTTTAACACATTGCATTATTACCAACTTTCATTAGTTCGCGACAGCTCTACTACTGTCTTACACAATACCTCTTTCGTTCGATTTTGCAAAGCATTAGTTGCAATGATTTAGTTGTTTGTAAATAGGACAAGAATTTAATTTATTTAATTTTTTAGAATGATTAAAGCTGAATACCGTCATGGGATTTATGTTAAAATTCATTAAATTTTGTTGATTATTTCTCCACTGATATCTCCACTAACACAGATAACTCTTCTAAAATATTTCAATATTTTAAAGCAACGAAGTATAAAAACGAAGACTTTCCTCTGAAAACTCAGAAACCAAAGTATCATAAGAATGAAATAAAAAGGGTGGATATACTTGCTATTAAAATATCCTGAATCTTAATCATATCTAGTCAACTAATTTTCCTGGCATATCTAGTCCATATTTTATTTATTGGCAATAACTAATTGAAAATAATGTCAGGTCGCCGCTATTACAGAATTACTTTACTGTAGTACATGGTGTTACGGAAATATCTGAATTCCAAGATCTCTGGGAACTTTGTTAGGAATTGGTGTCTTCTCCGCGCAATTAATTGCAAATATGAAAATGTACCTACTTTTAACATATTCGCCCGCTCNCAACATAAAAGATACTGATAAAATTAATTCCTTCAAACCCGCGGTTAAAAGTTTTCTGATGCTCTATTGCATCAGAAAAAATATACTGATTTCAATAAAAGAAGCTAATGAGAGATACAATTTATCAATAAATATTGATTCCATATGATTTTGAATGATGTATGTGATGTCATTTTTATATTACTCTAGATACTGATTAAATTCCTTTTTTCATGCATGTTATTTTGTATCATTTTTATTTATAATAGTTTATTTCTCACTGTACGCAAACTTGGTACGGTTTTATACAAACCCCATTCTTGCCCGGGTGTTTCTCGGGTTTTCCTCCGGGTACTGGCGGATTTGCCATGGGCGGGAATGTCAATACTTTTGTTCTCTTAATTTTGAATTTAAACACAATATCTACGATTTATTTTGGAATAATAAATTGATAACAGCACGTATTTTATTTCCAAAAACGGATAAGTATTAAATCCGCAACTGTCTTTCGGAATCAGAAATGATGGGATGCTCCCTTGCTTGTTTCCGGAGATTATCTTAGTTTATTATCCCCCACGTGGTCATACACAGTTTGCAACTGCTTTTTTTGACAAAGTTCATTTCTATTTATTAATTCATATATTTGTTTATTTAATATGGCTACCCCCATGTTCGATACACAAACACGGATGCTTCTTTGTGGGAATTCGTTTCACATAATTACGTGAAGAACTTTGTAACCGGAGAATGCGATTGCACGGTACATAAATCCGTTTTGCATGGCATGAGATAGGTTGATGCTTGGGGAGGAAGAACACCCTATCCGCTTCTGAGTAATATTTTATTCTTAATTTGTGACTTAAATTCGTAATGTTTTCTGTAAATAAGTAAGTTAATTATGTTATATTTTTAGCATTTCAAAATAACGCTAGTTTTCTACTGCGGAGATGTTACTTCTTATGAATTACTTTAGAGAGAAACTGTTAAATTTTCCTTCCAACATCAATCATAGAATAGTATTCTTCTATTTACGTTCGTTTCTAAAACCAGAGAAAGAATCCGCGCGCAAGAAAGATGTTGGCTGTAACCTGTAATATCATCTTGCAATTTTTCAACGCAACAAAAAAATATCTTTCCCCGCTTCCAGGTGTTAGATTCTGTAACGTATAACCATTTGACTCACTGCCAAGATCTCGCTATACGTATAATGTCAACTCTTTAGCCGACTCATCAACTATTAACTATTTTTTGTGAGGGATCATGACCCGCACATTTTCCACACGAGTAACATCGCTACTGTTAGTGTAAGCTCCAGTTTGCGGTTATGTTCCCGGAGACGAGTTTTCCACCCTGATTTGAATACGTCAACTCGCATTTTAAATACGTTGTTGAAGACAGTTTCAAATCCGTTTTATTATGTATGTGGTTATTATCAATTTAGTGCAACGCTCCTCCCTTCAGAATCGACGGACTGAAAGAGTAGGGAATCCCGGGGGTGAAAGAAGTGCAACCCCATTGGTGCATCGCGAGGGGGGGACGCGCCCTTAGGGCGGGGCGGGGCCCCGGTTTTTCTCTGACGTCAGTGTCTTTCGGCCCCCCTTTCCGTGCCCCCTTCTCCCCCTCGCAAAGATTATACTCGTCAGACGAGATCTGACGTCTCGGGGGTAATTCGTAGCGGAGTGCCGAGGGATGGACTCCAGTTCCTTGCCTGAATCGTCGTTTGCTTAGTGGAAAGGTTCGTGTTACTGATGAGAGAGACTCCAATGATGGAATATTAGAGCAATGACTTTACAAAAACAACTAATTTTTTGTGTGGTTTTAAGAATAATAGGTTAGAAACATTTATTTCGACCTTGTTTGTAGACAACGTTTATTGAATATTACAATTTTCCCATAGTGGATCACTGCCATTGTCAGGTGAACGAAGGATAATTTCAACTTGGTAACAAAAAGTAAAGCAAGTTAACTAAACATAAAAATAAAACAAATCCCCAAAACATATGAAGAAGAAACCATCAAAGTAATTTGGGTCCTGATTGCTACAATTGTATTATTTCAGAAATGTTACACATCAAATTTAATAATAACACATTGTCTGTATGAATTTATAAATTCAGGTTCTCCAAAATTTATAATTTTTTATTTTAATTTTCTGCTTTGATGATTTGTTTTTCATATTATTTATTTTATTTTATTTGTTTTATTTGTATATGTAGTTAACTTGTTTTTCATTTTGTTGGTGATAAAATTATTTTACATTCACCTGACTATGGCAGTAATCTACTGTCGAAACGTTGTGATACTCAATAAGAATTGTCTACATTCAAGGTCGAAATATCCATTTCAATTAAATTGTGATTGTTGATTTGAACTATGTTAATATTAAGTTAGAATCTCTGGTTTTAATCGTGATAAAGTAAAATCCGGAGTGATGCTAAGAAAAAAAATTTTCTCGGATGCACTCAGCAATCGCTGAGTGACACCAAAAAAAGGATTTATTTTCTGTGCTGTTAGAATAATTGTATTATTATTCGTCAAATTCTCCCCTCGGGGTTTGATGCAAAACTACTTCCAAATAACAGTTTCTCTGCTTCAGAGAAATTAACAGCACACACAATATTAAATATGCCGTAGCGTACGCTTCCCTTTAGAGCGAGTTCCGCAAAAATCTTCCATTAATTTTCATACTAAATATAAATAAAAATATTAAATAAACCTTCCTTAAACGGGATTCTTATCTTTGCAACAGTACAAAAATAGCAGAGGTCTATTAAAATATTTCCGACAAACAAAAATTCCATGCATTTTGTGTGTGCTAGTTTTCTTCACACAGGAAGAACGAGTAGATAATTGTCTATCTTAAGAGACATATATCGATCGTGCTACCTGGTCGAAAAAAAAACAGACATGAACTATTCTTAGAAAAAGATTTCTTAAGAAACTTGTTTGATTTTCCTCAAATCGTGAATCTCTTTAAAATCATTGAACTCAGATTAAATTAACGATTTCGGCAGAAAATGTAATAAATTCCAATTTCAGATTGAATGAAAAGCTTCTTTGACCGCACGAACTTTTTGCATTCAACTAATCGGAGATTTTAACTATTGGATAACAATTCTAATTAATTTTACGAAATATTTATTATTAAGTGTATGAACAAGCATTAGTTTTTTTTTTCTTGATTGGGTTAATTATCGGCGACAATGAGCTCTACAGAGACCCCGTGGTACATTGTGGGTGTAAATGCGTCTAGATTTTCGTAAATTCAGATTTCCTTATCCAAGTTTACAACTGAGGAGATGTAAGTCAGTATTAAGTTGATTAAATTTTGTATTTTGCATTCACTTGTTGTTTTCCATTTATATTTATTTTTTCATTACATCATGGTAGTCCATGAGGTCCTCCGAAAACAAGCCTTATCCCTAGCACCTCGTTTACACACAGTGTAGTGTCATATTATCCTAAAATTTTAGGTCACTGAATTTTTTTCATAAAATTTCATCAAACAGTACATAAGGAATTAACAAAAATATCAGTACTAGTTGCTGGAATATCTAGCTTTAATGACCTAGTATGTAAAAATAAAGTACTTGATAAAATATAGAATAGAAAACAACCGTGGCGTCCCAGTTTCGTTAGGACGTTGGGCAGAAAGTAGATAACATCGTATTCGCAGCTATAATTGTATTAATCCTTGCATTTCATATGGGTTTTACTTATATGGGAATAGTTATGAACCGCATGTTTTATAAGTTGAAAGATAAACACTTTCTTCCCATGTCCTTCTATTATTCATGTGATATCCTTACGAGCACATCTAACTATAGCGTGCTACTGTTACCAGAAAATATATGTTTGATGATCAGTCGTAAGTAGAATTGTCGATTTCCGCTTCCATTCTTTTTCAAAAAAATTGTAACACTCTTAAATTACATCGTTATTTCGAATACTAGGTTCTCAAATAGTTGTTTTTTTTATTACCAAAAAAGCAGTTACAAACTGGGTAAGATCATGTTGAGGACAATTTAATATTGTTGCATTTGTAAATGGGAAATGTAACGTGCTATTGAAGCTTATCTACATGGGGCGATACGAGGTAGGAGGTGGGTGGTAGAGGTTTTTGTTAGTAGGTGGGCCACCTAGCTGGGTTTACCAACAACTTGGCCCAGGTGGAGGGGATAGCAGAAGTGGTAAGTTGTAGTTCGAGTTTTTGATACTAGGAGGAAGGTTTGCTTTTCAGTAATTACAGCTATTTGAACTGGGACATTAATGTGAAAAGCTACAAAATTTTCTGGCCCCATCGGGAATCGAACCCGGAATGACATGGTGATGAGTGACGTCACTACCACCTCAGCCACCGGTGGGGCTCCAGAGGATAATCAGGTACTTGAGTCTCCCGAAGCAAGCAAGGGACCATCGCATCAATTCCTATGAAACACCCGGAGGGAAACAGGAAAAATTTCCTGGCTGGGATGATGGTACAGAGGTCACAACCGTAGTGATATAGAGATCGCATAAGAAATATTACAATTACTAGAAGTTTTTATTTACCTTATATTAAATGTTTACTTTTATTTCTAATCTAGGATTAAAACTTACCAAATAAAATTAGCACAATAAGCTGTAGAAACGTATGTTCAAGAGTGAATATAGCCGTTCCTACTAATAATTTTTTTGAAAGGCACAAGCAACACAAGCAGCTGCTTTGTGCGGAGCCCTTAGAGGGGGGGGGAAGTAATTAGGCCAAATTTCTGACAAAAAACTAACCTACTGAGGCACTGTAGCATTGCAGAGTTTGACATTGACTTCGGAATTTGTTAATCGTCCCTCAAGTAGGTATACACAATTTATAACAGCTTTTTGACAATTTATGTATTTATAATTAGCGCGAGTCGTTGCAGAGTGTTGGGAGTGGGGGGATGGAAACAATTTGCTCGGAACGTAAAAGAGAATAGGATCAGGACCGAATCTGTACTGGGAGTGAAATAGAGACGTCACGTGATCTAATGAGATCTTGGTCGGAGGTGCATCGGAAGGTGAAGAAGTGAGGACGCAACGTCATTGATAGACCGCGCCGCGCACAATACACGCGCCGCCCCATCGGCTTTTCTTACGTAAATGAGAGGAACCACTTTCCAACTATTACAACTGGTTCATTGTGGAGCTGTCAGATGCTTCTTCCATTAGTCACTTTTAATTAAATCAACTTGGTTCGTTCTTCTCTAACAACCACGAGCTTCTGAATTGTTTGAGGAAGTGTGCATTTTTAATTTTCCTCACGTCTTTGAAGTTGCTCAAAGGAACAATTGCGGTTTTTTATATAGTAGACCTATTCAGGGAAGTATCTTTAGTTTCTGGTTTGGACGTAACCGCGAAAAAAACTAATTTTATTTTTCAATTATATTATATAATCTAACTGTTTGGAAAGAGATCACTGAATGCATTAGGATAATATGATAGTATTAGAAAAAGAGGAGAATAATTGAAAGAAATATTCGGAGATGCTTTCCATAAGAATTAACGTTAAATACTCTAAGCCTGTGAAAAGACACTGCGAAGTTATCAACATTACGTAATGTTTTAATATAATAAAATATTCTCCTTGTTTTTGTACAGTTCAATATATAAAATAAGTGTTAAATTTATTATTATTAAAAATGCTGTGCAACATTTATGCAATGTTCATGTATTTTATGTATGTTTTAAAGTAATAAATAATTTAGTATTTATACTATAAGGTTGTCAGTAGTAGTAAAATTTTTTAAAAAATCTTCGAAAGAGAATAAGAAAGACAAAAAAAATACGAAGAGAAAAATGACGAAATTAACAATTTAATGATATAGTCGAAAAAAGGTTTGTAAATAGAAGAAAATAGATCCTAATCTAGAGTAAATAGGAGACATACTCAATAGTACGTCATTCAACAAACTCTTTTTATCACTGAGAATAATATAAAGTCAAATCGTTTTAAGTTCCTTAGTGACTTTTGTCACTGGCTCAGGGAAAATCGTATTATTTCTAGTCTTTAAACAGCGATTTTTCTAGAACTGTATCGAGAAAACACGAGGTTTGACTGTATCAACCACAAGATCTAAAATACAATTCTTTGACGATGGCGCGCAAGTATTGTGTGGGGTAGGAACTCGTTCTTCACGCCAAGTCGAAAGTAGCGCATTGTAACACAAAAGCCGCGTCATCCTAGCAAGCGAATCTAAAGCCTCTCTGGTAGCTCATACAAGGAAGCTAGCCACTGAGTCACCCGGGGTCGTTTCTCGGCGGGGTCAGAAAAAACATTTGTTAGCTTTTCACTTCAATATTGCAGTTCATATATAGCTGAGATAATCCAAAGGGGAATCTATCAATCTCCTATTACTCCTAGTATCACGAACATCATTACTAACTATTATTTGTTGGTAAACCCAACTACCCGGCCCGCCTACTAACAATAACCCCTACCACCCATATCTTATCTCCAATCGTCCCGTGCAGATAAGCTTCAATAGCACGCTACATTTCCCATTTACAAATACTACAATGAAGGGAGAAAAGTGGATCTACTGTGGCAATGGTTTTGACGGCGATACTGGTGTATGTAAAGTACGTTATGAACTGGTGATGGTTCAAGTGATGGAATGATGATCGCATCCAGACGGCGGCGACGACAGAGGACAGCTGTGAAGTGTCCACAACAGCTTCTCCGAAGCGCTTCCAGCACCAAGATCCTCCTTGCGGCTCTTCTGCAAACAGATTAGCGCGGCGGGCGGGCAACGAAAATGAACTCGCCATGGATAGGTGTCCATTACGGCGCTGTGTTTGCGTGTCCGCAGAGGCAGCCGCCTCTCGTCGCCGCTCGAGGCGGCTTAGCGGTTTCTTCTGACGCGGCGATTTTTCAAAGGTGAAAGGAGACGAGTAGAGCAAGGATAAGAGACACTAAGTACCCTCCGCAACACCATGGTCGACGAGGGGAGAAAATTGGGGTACATTGAATGGATGCTGTTTCTACTCACTCAATTAATGAGAGGAACATTTTTGTTTTCATACTTTTGATCTTTCTAAAGGCAACAAAACACTCCTTTCAAATAATAAGCTGAAGTCGATAATGAACCTTCGATCGAACAGGGAACGTAGATAAATCTACAAAAATTTGAAATAATTTTTAACTAAAAAGAATACGAGATAAATGTTTGAAGACAATCATATCTGGATAAGAAAATTGAAAAATTAGCGAAACAAAACAACGTATGAAAACTTTCCATAAATATAAAAAAATAAAATTAAAAATAACTGATAAAATTATTTTAAAATATTGAACTAAGGCAAACCGAGATAAATTTAACGGTTTGAATCATTCGACTATAATCGATAATATCTTACATTACAACTTGAATAAATAAGTGAAAAGTTAAAAATAATATTAAACCTAATTAATTCATTTTTATGTGTTTTATAAAATGATTTCTTTTTTCAGTGTAATAAATAGTCAGTTACATAGATACTCGTAATGATTGTAATTAAATAGGCAGCATAGAAGAAAAATAACATTTCTTTTCAACTGTGTGTGTGTGTGTATTATAACTACCTTTTTAAGGAATATCGTAATGTGATCGTAAAGTTCAATATTACATATCAATGGTCTACGATTTCCGAGATACAAGTTTTTTAATCTTTTTTTTTTAGGGTGAAATGTTTTCGGTTTCAAGTTGTTAGTTTCTTAAAATACCTTATGGTCTAAAGATTTTGCTAGAGGGTTGAGAAATCTCTTAAATTGCGGTGATCCTCACCGCCAGGTAACAGATTAATTATGTTATGTTGAATGAAAATGGGACTCCCGTCTCATTTCTACGTGTTTGTGAACCAGAATTGGATAATACGACCCAAACAAAGTACTTCCTAAGGGAGTCACCTCGTATAAGGAGCATATTCTCTATGAGACCACCTCAGAGGTCTTGGGTCTTGCAAGTTGAATGTTAGTGGAAGACTGACCCGGGAGGCGAACGGGATGGCGCAGTTGAAGCGCATGAGCGCGTTAAGCTCAAGGTCCCGAGTTCGAATCTCGGTCCCGTCTCCCATTTTCATTAAACATAACATAATTAATCAAAAGAATTGATCCAGTGATGATATCCCGAAGTTCCAGGAACCTGTTTTCTAATGACAGGTGATATTAAGGACCTAATCTGTTTTTGATTTCGTACTTCAAAATTTTGGATTTAATTAATGAAAACAAAACTTGTGAATTATTTTTCGCGTAATAATTCTTAATCGCTGAAATTTCATCGCGCATATTACACTTCTCCAGCGCTATGTGCATGCGTTCAAAGGAATGGTTTGTATCATATCGTCGAATTATTCTAAGAAAAGCATATTGAACCCAATCTGTTGAAAGAGGATCGTTGTCAGATATAACAAAAAATATACATAATGTTATTTTGTTTAAAACAATTAAATTCTTCGTAAATCCAGCTGCATTTTTGGAGAATAATAAATAAAATTTATTTTCGAATAATTTAACAACCGGTTCGCTTATTTCGTTTTGATTTTTAAGAACCGGTTCGCGCGACCCGTGTGAATTTCCTGTTCAATACTACCACTGGATTGATCTGATATCAGCGCTGATATCTCCAGCTTGACGATCTCCACACATTCAGTACTTTATGATTGAATCTTTTTCAACGATAGATTTGTAAAGACCCCGGTAGAAATAAGAAAGAGCATTACTAAGAGGTCATCGAATAATTTTTATTCAATTCGAGGATGGAAAATGATGTATTTATCAGTACAATATATCTTCGAAAAATGTGTGAAATGGTCGGGAAGCAACGAATTGAGACTCCTGGGCAACGCTGGATAATTTCATCTAGTGTTACAATCTAATCCGTTCATGGAAACGTGAAAGGATAATATCATAATTCTTTCTTTATTCCTACCTCAGTAATGGGCAACCCGTGGCGTAGTACATAGTATACTTGCCTTCTACCTCTGGTGACACTGGTTCGAACCCTGTCTGATCCAAGTAGAATTCGCGGTGCTGGACGATCCTAGTTCGCGGTAGGCTTTCTCAGGGTACTCCTGTTTCCCACCACAACTCGCTCAACATCATTCGCATGTCACTCTTGTCATCCTCGTCATAAGAAGGACGTTTGAGAACAGGCGATGGTAGTGGTTAAGTCCAGGGCGCAGAGCTATTAGGAGCTAATCCAAAAGCAATTCTCACACGATATCATCATCATAATCTGACACATTTACTCTCAATCGTGAAACATATTTGTTTTAAATGGAAGAGTCGATCCCAAAAGACACCGCCTGGTTGTGTCCGTGTCCTCAACGCCTGAGCAAATACGTAGAGAAAAGTGTTTCTGACATTTGACAGCCAAGTGAGTCAGTCTCAAGGTCTGGATGCCCCACGCGCCTGTTCTGTTCGCGTCCGTCCAATAGCGGCGGGAGCGGCAACAAACAAGCATGTGGCGCGGGTGCGAGGCGCGATTCACAAGCTGCTTGTTACTTCCGCTAGGTGAACGCGCTAGCTCAGATCAATGGGTCAGCGGGGGTCCTGTGAAACCGATCCGATGCTCACTTTGCGGTTCCTACAAACCAGTAGGGTCGTCCCTTCGCATTGGCCAAGCCAATAGCGACTCACAGGAGTGGGTAGGTCAGGTTTAGGCACACTTTCTTTTTTTCTTTTTTTTTTTGTCAAAACCGTAAGTGCAGCAGGGATCAAATGTTATGCATTTATTTTTTCCGTGCGTCTATACATGGAGAAGATATGTGATAACTTTCGGTCAGATGAATATAAGGACTCGTGCATTGATCGCAGAGTTGTTAACCACTAGTACGGAAGGCGAACGGGTGGTGTAGCGGTTAACACCCCTGCGATCAATGCAGGGGTCCCGGGTTCGATTCCTGACTCGTCGCCATTTTCACCCGCTTGCGTTCCGTACAGTTATGGGATGGTGTAGTGGTTAACAACCCTGCGATCAACGCAGGGTCTCGGGATTTCCTGCTCGTCGCCGTTTTTATCCGACCAAAAGTTTATCACAGGGATCAAATGTGCAGGATCCCATTATAGCAATGATGGTTAAGGACAGGTCTAGGATCATGAAATTTCCACGAAATGTTGCTCACGTATAGTAGAGGTCTAATAAGACACTATTTACCGAAATTCCGATTTTAAAGGGGTTATTTATGAGAAGGGGTGATTTTTGTACGTGAACGTGCAATTTTGTCGATTTTTAATTGAAAAGAAAGGTTAACCGTATCGCAACCAGAAGAACTGGCGGTCAGATCCACGTCAAATCATATCACAATTTATTTTGTTACGAATTCTATAAAATTTTATTTACTTATTGTTCTTATCAAACTTCAGATTTCTGTCCAATATAGTATCCATGAAATAAGATTTGTTAATCATTTAAACAATATTTTTAATTTATCAACGACAGTATTTTTCTGAAATTCATTTTTAATAGTGAATTCTATACATTATTTATACTTTTTTAGATGATGCAATCAGGTTTTAATAAACGATTTTCATATATATAAATGTTACTATGGAATTTAGTTTTCATGAATCGTTTTAACTTATTTGGAAAATTTTTATATTTTTCAAAGAATTTTTTTATATCAAATTTAATATCAACCGATGCATGCGCTTCGTCGCGTAGTTTCCAAACTCAGTGATGGTCGTAGTAACGTAAGACAAAGAGTAAAACCTTTTGGAGTCTGTTTCCTATTCTTTCTTAATTATATTTCTTTAGAGTATACAAAAACGCAGTTTCCCATCAAATGATGAGATCGTACTTCTTTGATCCACCATTAAAAATGGTGGATGAGCGAAGTCAAGCTAACACCTTTATCTCCGTAACATCTGGTGAGATTGTTTTGTATATTTTCAATGAATGTCAATAGAGTACACTTTAAAAATGTTGGGTTTTAAAATGACAAGGAGGAAATAGCTTTTTATGCTCAAAACTAGAATGTTCTTGCAAAATGAAATCCAGTTTAATCATCTCTTTATTCGTAACAGTTTTTTTTAGTTTTAGATGAATTTTAGAGTGAACAATATATCGAAATGGATCTTCAAGTAATTTTACGTTGTTTTAGATATCGAGATAGTATTTTACTCTTGAACAAAAATTTGAAAGAAAAATTTCCTAGACATCGCAAAAATTATTTCCTTAAATAGTTCTTGTCACGATTACTATGCACAATTGATAAAATCTTAGTGAAGTGGCAAATCACTCAGTCAGTCATCGTAAAAGACCTATAACTATTTTAAGATAAATTTAAAAAATAGTTTTAGACTTACGACCTTTTGATAGACGACCACCGTTTATTTTGTGCGTTTTTTAATGACACGACTCTAGGTTTAAGACGTCGTCAGGTGTAATAAATTATTATAATTATTATTATCTCTGGTTATAATTTGTTACATCTGACGACGACTGAAACCCAGAGTTGAAACGTTGTGTTTTTAAAAAAAAGCACAAAATAAATAGTACACGTCGATCAAGAAGTCGTAAGAAGATTTTTTTTTTAATTGGAGTTTTACGATTCGCCGACATCGAGGTCATTGGAGTCCTAAAATTATTTATTTATTTTGATTGTACAATGGACTTTAAATAGTAAAATTAAATTATCTTAGTCGTTGAATACGTTATCGTGTGCCTTGTCCCAAAAATTATTCACGTATCCATCGGGGCTCTCAACCTCGTAGCACGGCAACGATATTTCCACGCCTCCCATCAACTGGCGACGGCGTTGCCACGACCCACCTGACGAGCTAAGCCAGTTATAGGACACCATGTAAGCCGGTGATTGGAGCACGAACAATGCGAGGCCCAACGCTGCTGACAGGTAGCGTGCAGATGTGCTGCTGATCGCCTCGGGATTAGACCTCGCCAACACACTCACTTTCCCTGAGGGATATGCGTTCACCGATTCACTCGGACTCGAAGTCTCCTTTCTTGGTTTTGCAGTGTGCGCTCCAATGGTAATGGTACAGTCAACAGTATCTTCTCCAAACACTCCAGCGTTTCAACCCTTTCCATTTCCTTCTTCAGGTTTTCCTTTCANCCCATTCATTTGAGTTGTATTGTCCCCGTGCCGCGTCCATGAGACCATTACCGGGGTTATGGGATCACCTCTTCTTCTCTCTTGTTATTCTATCATCATTGTTGTCTTACATCTGATATTATTCTCTTTATTTCATTCTTATCTTTACGTTACCATGTTGTTGTTTATCTTTTCATGTTCCTTTCTTACTCTGCGTTGTCTTCTTGTTTCTTTCTTATTCT
>NNCF01126295.1:0-15291 GCA_002313205.1 Laupala kohalensis
GCGGGCAGTGGGGGCCGAACTACAGAGACAAGCTTGGAACAAGACTAACCGTCTGCAATTTGCCGAAGAACATTGTGAAAAATTGCAACAGGCTCTTCAGAAGGTTCTGCAGGGACAATCTTCACAGCGCCTGCAGGTGTCGGAGGAAGGAGTACCAGCAGGTGTGCGGGTGGCGAAGCTTTTGCAGGTGTTGGAAAAGGTATTTCTTTCACTTGGATGACAAGAATTTCACTTGCTTGAAGACGAAAGATGATCTTTGAAATTGCATAAACATTAGTAAAAGAACTTGGGAGTAAATAACTCTTCTTTTGGCGGAAAGAAGGTCATTGTATTGGGCGATATGAATATGTTTTTAATATTTACAGTCTCACCTGTATTTTTCGTTCAATATTTTACGTCGTATAAGCGTTGTCCCCGGAAGAATGAACATGATATATGTTTTGTTAAATGTTTGGAATAGATCTCGAATATTTTTATCAATTCATTCTCTATAATAAAGATAATTATTTTAATTTATTGAAAATAAATAAACTTGTTTAACAATATATATTCATTACCAAGTCAAAGAGTATCATGTTATATTCTGCGAGCAGGTTTTTGCAGCTAACGAAATCGATAACAAACTGCCGAGCAAATGGACGTATCTGAGCGATTTAACGCTTGAAGTATTTGATCACTCCATACTCAAAGCTGTTTGTAACCTCTGTGAAGTCATTGTGGTAGACAATGATCTCCCTGACAACTATTTGATTCTGGAGGTAAGTTACATAAATATTGGTGTGCATCTTTTAAATATATGTATGTGGGTCGAATAATCTTTTTTACATGTTTATCCTTTTCCTTTTTTCTTATATTCTAGGAGTTAGCAAAAGATAAAGATAATACAAAATGTATTGTTCATTTCATGAATAATGATTCCGTATTTCCTGATATTGTACCATTCAAGGACGATTGGACACTGAGTCAGCTAACTGATGAATGCCGAGATCGATTTATAAATCGTTATATCAACTTTCAGGTATTTAACCCTAAACTCTTTTTAAAACAACATATCAATCATTATTGAAAATTGGTTGTTTTATAGAAATGTATCAGAGAGGAATGGAACTTATTAATTAGTGTTTTATTGTTTACTCTAACGATTATATTGCTTATGCTTTATGATTACACCAAAATCTTACTAGTGCCAAATATTTAAACGGAAAATTTGTTGTAATTTTTTCCTTGGCTAGGAAATGAACAATGCCCTTTCTCTCAGATGTTGGTGTTATTATTATAAAAATTTCCGTAACGACAATAAAGAGATACTGTGGTTATTACATTTCTATCCTGTGTACAGTAGGTGAAAAAACTAGTTTTTACTTTTCGAAGAATTTACAGATTATTTTAAATGATGACAATTGTGTACATTTTCATATAAGTGTTTGTGCATGATTCGATCCCTCGATAACTCTTAACTAAATGATGAATCGGTACCTAATTTTAAGAGTTATTCTCTTTCTTGTATCTGTTTTTTTATCGTTCATTTCATTATAATTTTCTACTCAGATGTTGAATTGTTACAAAACATTTTCAAATTTACCAATCAAATGAATTAGTATAAAATCTAGATATGGGAGGATGTCTTTGTGCGTTTGAGGAGGAAATTGTGATGCTTTTTGACTACCCCTAGTTATTTGCAAATGCTACTGTCACGTTTTCTGGTTCGGTATGTGAGGGAACCCGTCACACTTACGAATGTCTAAAAGTTGGGTATTTAAAGGTGCCCTGCGATATGAGAGATATTTCGCAAGAAAAACGCATCGGTTTTTTGGTGGGTGTATCCCTCACTTTAATGTTAAGAAAAATCTGTACGTCATACATCGATAGCACTAAGGTTGCGGGCTTCATACAGCATGGGAGTCTTAATGCCACCACCATCGGTTCTATAGATTAAAAAAATTTACTTAAGGGTGCAATATGACTCTTTACTGAATTTTTTTTATAAAAAAAGGGAATAACTTTAACTTTTAATTGCTAACACACAGAGCAATTCCAAATCTTACACACGTAAAACATTTTAGATTGTCTAATGTCCCATTGATGAAATGTGTCCAATGCAAAACCGAAGAAAAAACTACAGATTGACCCCGACTCATTTTTTCAGAAAAGTTCATTTTTATTATTTAAAGTATTTGGCGCCTCTTGTTCAGCAGGAATTTTCATTTTTGATACATCCAGTGTAAAAACTTAAAGAAAGCAGGTAAACGTATTGTTAGGTACTCATACTCGGTCTTTGGAATTACGAAATCTGAACTCTTCGTATCAGAAGATAACAGTAGTATTTAATTAATTCTATTAAAAAAATTAGTTCACTAAAAAATCAACACAAAAGTAAGTCTGTTCATGTCGGTTGGTTCTACAAAAAAGACATATGCAATTGCATGATATTAACCATTGTTTATTATTGGATTAAATTACATTCGAAGCATATGTAGAAATACGTGGTTGTGTAAAAATTACTCCTAAAACTAATAGTTATTTGTTATTATTTGTAAGAACACAAAAACATAAAGAAAACTGGTAAAATGATTACTGAATCCATTAGGTACTATGGTTTTGGTGTTGGGGCTTTAGGGATTATGTATTGTTATTTGTTCATTGCATATAGGAACTTTGAACTATTTAATTCAGAAGAAAATTGTTGTATTTGATTTATACTATTAAAAGTTCTAGATGACTAAAAACAAACAAAAGTGTGTGACTGTTCATGTTGGTTCATCAAATGAGGACATAAGCAATCGCTTGGCATTAAGCATTGTTTATAATTAGAAGAATTTTTGTTAGGAGAGTGATGGAAATAGTGTAAAAGTTACCCCATAAACTAATGTTTATTTGTTATTATTAGTAATAACTAATTATGGTGACTTCTTCCGTAACCTAAAGTTCGTTTTTTTACGTTTCCAAATGTCTTTGTTATTAAAAATATGGTTATTTTCAAACTAAACAAATATATCCCATTCGAGGCACAAAGAGACAACTTTGTTTATTACCTAATTTCCTTCATCTCAATCTTAACTATTAATTACTTCTTACTTCTGCTTTGCAGGGAAAGCTCATTAAACTCCGTGAACTTGAAAGGATCTGGGAGAGGATGCAAGAAGAAGTTGATGGCAGAGCTTTGGCAGCACTTGTTAGAAAGCAGCCGAAATTTGGCAAAAATATAACTGCATCAAATGGTAATGGGATGCTCAACTCTCCCAACACATTTCACGTCATTGTTCAAGATGTTCTCGAACGCACACATTAATATTTAGGAGATCAGGTGTCTTGTATAACGTCTCAACTATTTTCTTTGAGAGACAAAAAAATCAATTTAAAACAATATTTAAAGAATCATTTACATTTTTATTTCATAAAGTTTTATTGTATAAATTAATTGTGAATAATATTTAACTGAAATGAAAAAAAAATTGCCATTAAAATTATATCAATAAATGTTTCTGTTCAGCATCACCATTAATTTTCAGGAAAATCCTTTCATTTTAAAATACATTAATTTTTTGTGATAACTTTTGGTCAGGTGAATACGGCGACGATCCGGGAATCGAACCTGGGACCCCTGCATTGATCGCAGGGGTGTTAACCACTTCACCACACGTTCGCCTCCAATAACTGTACACTATTTCCACCCAGAGCTAAACTACACAACATACTATGCTGTAGGATGCTGTTTGGAATTTACTGCTTGACCACTATTAAAATATTTTGATAAATGGGACATTCAGAATTATAAGAATATTTCTATAAACACTTAATATGATATCAGTAAACTAAGAACAGCTAAGTCTTGACAGCGATATTTTCACCACTTCTATATCTGAATTTGTTTCCTTTTAATAGTTGTTGTGGTGTGTTTTTTAAGTTTAAAAAATAAATGACACTTTAAAAGGGACTACGAATGAACAATAAGCAACATTACTTAAATAAATAGTTCTTCCTTGTTTAATTTGTTTATCTGAAATGTTTGCTGGATGCCCTGCTTCTAGATGAAATGCTGCCTCGACGTTTATCCCACTACCACAAGGTGTCCTCGCGCGTGCTCACGGATGGAAGTGCTCTGAGTGGCGCGCGATTGGCCCTTCAAGGTTTCCCCAAGGAGCTTCTACGAAAAGCCGCTCTTGACCTTGACTTCTTGAACTCCAAACAGGATGAGGAGGAGAAGGAGAAAAACATCCAAGAAAACCCCAGGTGAGGGAATTCGTCGGTCGCTATACGGATACAGAAGAAAAAATTTTGTCTAAAAAGACTTAATTTCGGGAGTCTTTCCCACAATTGTACCCCAGTAAAATCCCATTTAATTAATTGTATCCATTTTTGTGTTTAAAAAATATACCTTTCACAGTAGACGAGAAGAGTTGGAGTTCCTTACACACGCATCAATAACCAACAGTCAATGCAGTAGTTGACTGCCATCAGGGCACACACAACTCCTTTCATCATGGCCTCCAGTTATTATGCTAATCAACGGTTCCATTTTTCACAATATATAACAATGAATGTCTACGCAACGTTAAAAGACGAACTTATTGAATTAATGGACAAACAATAGATAATCTATAATTATTAAATTGAATTCTATGGAATGTCTGTGGCGTTGAAACCGGAAAATGTAGTCGATGAATTTATGATCAATTGAAAGGCGTTTCTATGTTGCTCAAACGCCTTTCAATTTATCATTCTCCGATAATGTTGCTGAAGCTCCACAATTACCAAGTCGATGAATTCATTTGAAATTTCAAAGGACTCATTTTAAGGGTAATTGTAAGTAAAGTGAAAGTATGGTTAATATTGATGAATTGCAAGAGCAGACAAATAATTAAAATTGGCTGCTAATCAGTAGATGTAAATCTTCACTCGCAAGACTGTTTTAATTAAAGTTTAAATTTTCTATGTAAGTGACTGAAACACAGATGCAAAAATATAAGAAGTGTGCGAAGAAAACTATTTTATGGGGTAAAAACTAAAAGTGAATAGAAACAATTGAAGAATTAAGAGATCTTCCCTAAACATTTTGTTTATCTGTGTGAAGTGTATTTTCCTTCTGCTTGGACTCTAAAATAATGCACAAAAACACACAAATTAGCATACAATACTGAAAACTGTGCGTATTTTTGTAGGTTTTCATGGTATTTAATATTAACAAAAGTTTTAATTTAACATCAGGAGCGTAGAGAGCAATGCAATCTAACACATGAATTTGAAATATTTTATAAGAACTCCGCGCAAAACCTGGTAAAATGAGCTAGTTGGTTATGTGATAAAACATTTCAAACCCACGAAGACTATAATAATTACCTAAAATANACACGAAGACTAATAATTTCGTAAAATAAGAAGGTTGTTTATAAATAATTTATTGATTCTAAATTAACTCTAATATCTACAAAAATTAACGCAATACGCAATAATTTTTTATTGAAATAAAATAGTAGTAATTTTTACTCCAGACATGCGTTGGTTTCAAAGCCGGCAAATTGCCAACGTCGAAAACTAAGGTAACTATAAATGTTTTAACAATTCAGAATGGAATATAATTTCGAATTGACTATTTAGACATTAATGCTTTTATTATACGTGGCTTTTAATAAAACATCTATTTAATCAAAGAAAAATAGGCCTTAAAATTCACGTATGTTGACAGTAATTGTAATAAAATAAATCAGTGGAATCATAATACTAATAGATTTTTCATAACACGTTCATTCAAAAAATTATTGAGAAAATTAGAATAAAAGGAAAACGTCATTATTACCGGCGTCATGTTCTTCGATGCTTCTACAAACTGAATTTTCATTAAACTTCTTCAAAAAATTAGGAATCTATATCAATTGAAGGGTAGCAGAAATAATGTGCAAATGACTTAGTCGTTTATTTATTATATGAGAACAGTCGAATATACATTTATTTAGCCCTTTTTTCCCGGAAATTTTCACAAACTTGGTTTACCTTCATTAAAATGTATTATTTTACAAGAACTCCAGAAAGATTCCACTTTTAATATAATTTTTCTTCCTCATTTATAGATGGAGTGTTCTCAACTACAAAGACGAGCCCTGTCCAAATGTCACGAAAGAGTTTCTGGAGAAACTGGTCCAGAACAAGGCTGTGCGAGTTATCCACTGGGTGGAATTCATCAGTGGAGACTCTGCAGATTACGTTTGAATGCTGCGGAAAGACTTGTTCGGGGGATATGTAAGTGTTGCAAGACATATATTCTTTAACAGTTATATAGAAAAACTGTTTTTTATGTCAAAAGCATTTTTTAATTTATTTCACAACAGAAGTAAAATATTTTTTTAAATAGACATTTCTGTATCCACAAAAAAAATCAGTTTTGACCAAAAAATCTGTCCATATTGTTTCATTTCCGCAGGATACTATGAAAATTTTGTTGAACCCATCGCTCAGGAATATTGTTCAACGGAGAACCTCCTGTGTGTCCACCAATCAGATACGTCTTTGAAAGGGTTAGAAAGAGCCCTGCTTGTAGGTGAGTGTTTTAAGATTTGAGGAATGAATTTAGAATAGGAAAATATCAATCAGAAATAACATTTCTTTTAATTCATATGCAACGCTTTGGTCAATTTGAGATGCTGAACTTCTTGTTATGTTCACTATCTAATTTCTTCTGACGCAATCTTGATTGCAGGAGAAGCTGGTCACGGAAAGACGTGGTTTCTGGAAAGTCTAGCATCGGAAATTAAGAGCAACGACCCATTGCAATGGGTAGTCGTAGTGAAGATATTAGAACACCGAGAACTTCTCCGCGAATTCAGTCGCGTTAAAGGTGAGTTTATAGTTTGAATTAAATAAGTGAATAAAATGTGTAATAATTTCGTTTATGTGTATTGATCGATTAATACTGTATTTCAACGCATCTTAACAATGATCAATATAAACTATAAATCTGATGTTTAAATGTTTATCTCTAAAAATATTCTCCTGATATTTTATTTAGGAATCTTCACTTTTACATCAAATAAAAATCCACAGGCCATTTGGAAATAAAAAGAATTCAAACAAGAATTTCATAACCTGTCATATTTTTTCCCACAATACTCTCTTTTATACAGAAAAGTGTCGAGTATACGAAAGTATTGGAGATGCCGGCAAACTGCAAATTGGTTTGAAACATAGATTTGACCTCTGTATCCATTTGTACTTTGACGCGCTTAATATTAAAGCGGTTCCAGAATAGCTTCATCAACCTTCACTTTTCTTTAAATAATGTATTTAGGGCGGTTCTTCTAGATTTTTTAAAACTGAGGATAGGTAGATAAGAGTAATTCTGAATCCATATTCAGGTTTACCGTGTCAAATACATAAGAATACATAGGTAAAGTCTTCATGTCAGAATAATTTTTCTTTTTTGTGTCTGTGATAACGATCAGAGACAAAACTTCAATTAAGCGCATTCACACTCAGAACAATGTTCCTTCACATCGTATCATAATGTTTCTGCACAATATAAGGGAATGTTGGTGGTGCGCGTNGAAAGATTCTTTCTGCAATATGCCTTGGAGTGATTCAATAATTCCTTCCTTAGAACTGACGCTTGACCACGTGGAGGAGCTGGTGGTGGCGGCAGCGGGGGCTGACACAGGTGCGGCGCGGCGCTGCCTCGAGTCCACCCTGCGCCAGACGGGGGCACTCACTGTCTTGGTGGACGGGGTGGACGAGGTGGCGCCCCGATACAAAGGACTGACGCTGCAACTGTTAACACAACTGGATCGCACGCCCGTGAGACGTTTATGGGTTTCTACCCGTCCAGAGGTAGTCGCTATTGAATTCCGATCTTATTATATAACTAGCTGTTTACCAGGCGTTTCACATGTATTTTTCTTTACCAATCTTCTTTAAGGAGAAGGTACAAACCATTTTTATTGCACAGTAAAATTAATTTTACTTAATGAACTTTAAAAACATACGAATGGCATCCTAATTTTAAAAATTCGTGCATAATGTAATAAAATGTGTAACGCGAAAATATGTCTGCCTGTTTGTTTGCTACGTGATCACGTCGAAATCACTGGACCAATTGTGATAAAATTAGATACGGAAGTAATTTAAATGTCCAGTATGAACATAAACTGACTTTTTTTAAAAAAAATATGTTGGAAGAAAGGCACTAAATATTTTTTTTAATTAAATGTCAAGGAAATAGGGAAAAAGAGTTATTTTCTCTTACGCTGCTTAACCGGTTAGATATAGGTTACAACTATGAATAGTGATATTGATTACCTCAAAATGTTCAACAAAATTATTGATAGAACCTTATCAAAAATTGAAGTGTTAAAGGAAGTAATTTATGTAGGAAAAATTTTAATTATAATCTAAATAATTGGAATTATATATTTGTGTGTTTATCACGGATATAAAATGTCATTAATTGGAAAAATTTAGACTTATTCTATAGAATTTGAAGGATTGTAAGGAAATGATGCAGCTGTGTTGTGGCTCGGAAGCAAAAATTCGTCCGACGAGGTTCTTTTGTGATAGTAGAAAAAAGTATATTGATCTTAGTTTGTAGATATATTTTATGCTTTCTTGAGTACAAATTAATTAGTCTAAGAAAAAACCCAGACAATGTCAGGTAATTAGCTAGTAATAACAGAAATTTAATACAAAAATTGATTATACTCATTATTATTAATTTTACATTCAAGAGCAAGAATAACTAAATTCTTACATAAAACCATCCTTTAACAAGCAACATAATGTTGTCGTGAGATAATCAATTAAAACGTCACCAATCAACCTCGTACAGCTCTCCACCCTTAAAAGAGGTAACAGGATTTATGCCCCATTAGGTGCTGAAACGGTACTTTAAAGGCACTGAGTCACTATTCTCTAAAATATCCCAAAATCTACGCATTTAACTCAAATGTTCTTCTCTTTAGGTTGAATATTATTACATGACCCTCTCTTTCCACTTTTTTTAAGATTATGAACCTCCACTTCATCCAATTGTGGCTCAACTCTGACATGTCGTGGGATAAGTCACAATTCTTTTCAACAGTCCTGAGAGCAAGAGACTCGAAAGTAATAAAGTCCATTTCCGATAAGTTTACGTGTCACTGCTCTTGCAAACCCTCATTTCTACGCCTGTTATTCACCTTACGATGTATAGACGGTTACAAACGACATCACAAGTATAATAACTCACATTTGTACCCCAGATATTTATCGATTCAACATTTATACCAATTAATTTCAATATTTTTACGTCTCACCCGTCCCATCCCCAGATTTAATGTCTCAATGTGACGTAAGTTTCAACTTAACGGCATTGGTAGAATATAATTAAACTACTCTGAAACCCTGAAAACTATGGACCCGATGCAATATTCAAATTTGTTATATTTCGAAATACGTTATTTTATAATGACTATTTTTACATATTTAACCAATTCCACCCTCTACTCAAAGGGTGCTAGAGGTGGATTTTTTTCAGAGTTTGAATATAGATTTACAGGATAACTGAATGTCATTATCAACTCAGCGACACCGAAATCTATGGACTCAACTCGTCACTGGTTTCTGGCATAATCCATCATTCTCACATGTCATCCCCTTCCGTGAGGGTTCTGCTTATTTCAGCGACCCCGAAAGCTATTTTTCAACCTTAATATTGGTCATTAAAAATTACGTCTTGTTTCTCACCCTCTTCTACCCAAAGGGAGTATATTCCTTCATGTAAAGTGATTGTTGACATAAGCAGCATTGAAAGGTTAGTTCTTATCTTTTGCGACCGCAAAAAAACGAGATATATTCAACACAAATGTCAATCGTTTTATTATTTTTACCGACCCTTCGTTCCCACCTCTTCATGAGGGATGCTGGGGGTTTGTTATCTCCAACGTGAATAGATGGTAAATTAACGCAGCATCGGAGGCGCCCTCATCCATATCAATGGCACTGAAACATTTAGTTTGAAATCTAAAATGTTTTTTATAATTATTGTTACGTGTCGCCCTCCTTCCTTTCAAGGCATGTTATACTCCCACAGTGCATGTCGTCAGATAATCAGTCATTTGTAAATTAAATTTGGTTGAAATTCCTAAAGGCATCTTCCAGATACACTCATACTTTATATTCACACAACATTTAACAACCGATAAATCCTTTTATGAATTTTATAAATTTCCTACTTAATTTATACGTACATCCTATAAGAAAACTCCTTCCCAAATTTCAAATTTCTAGGCTTTGTAGTTTCTAATATTTCGTAACTATTCCGTCAGTGAGTGCTATTTTGATTTTATATACGTTCATGGATATTTGGCATTGGAAACTTTTAAACCTATTTCTCAAGAATTACTTTTTCCCCATATGATTTTAATTATGTATAATACTGTGTTTTAAAAANTCCCATATGATTTTAATTAAGTATAATACTGTGTTTTAAAAACAAATTTCTAAATGCTTTATACATTTAAAATTTCTTATACAATATTATTATTTTTTGTTCAATTTGATGGCTTTAAGCTGGTATGAAATTGGCTTGACAAATGATATTATATTTTATTACGGGATGTAAGCTATCTATGTGACGCAACGTCGGAGTATAAAGGATTGCAATAAGATTGTCGAAACGTCAGGTTTAAATATCTAGATGCGCCGTCACTTGTAGATCCTAAATCCCAACGACTCTTAGTCGCGAAATCCATTGCCATCGTAATGTTTATTATGTTCGATATAAGACGAGTTAACATAACAAGATATATTGATTTTATTAATACAAATATATTTCTGTTGAAAAATGCTAGAAGCTTTTTCGATTAAATGAATATTCCAGAAAGTGGAAATAATTGATTACATCGATATGAAGTTTAATTAACACGAAAGCATGACTACGTTAACCAAATAAATATTTATACGAAAAAAGTGTAATACTCTATTTAATAAATCACATGAGGTTTCCGGAAAGAACATCTCATTATATATTCATAACTCATCAAAGTTGCTTTGTATGATTAATTTCCCACAATAGAAACAGTAAAAAAAAATCTATTACTATTTGTAATTCATACATACTTCCTTTTACGTTGATAATTGGTTTATGATATGAATATTCTAGGCTACGTTAATGGAAATATTTTCTGTTATTTAGTAGTTTAAACAAGAGAAAGAAATCCCTAAAGGTCTGGAATTTAAAATACGCGTTAGGTATTTTATTGCTGCTAAGAAGAAACACCTCAATGCGTCCGGAATATAGCTTCCTTGGAGTTCACTCTCACGATCGCTGATTGGCTGAGCGCTGAGTAAAGGGTTGTTTGCAGGTGGAACCGTCTCTGCGCGACGTGTTCAGGTCTCCGCCGCTAGCATTGAGGCCACTAAACCTAGACGAACAAAAGCAGTTTATANTAGTTTAAACAAGAGAAAGAAATCCCTAAAGGTCTGGAATTCAAAATACGCGTTAAGTATTTTATTGCTGCTAAGAAGAAACACCTCAATGCGTCCGGAATATAGCTTCCTTGGAGTTCACTCTCACGATCGCTGATTGGGTGAGCGCTGAGTAAAGGGNTCGCTGATTGGCTGAGCGCTGAGTAAAGGGTTGTTTGCAGGTGGAACCGTCTCTGCGCGACGTGTTCAGGTCTCCGCCGCTAGCATTGAGGCCACTAAACCTAGACGAACAAAAGCAGTTTATAAAAGGCCGCAACACCACCATCTCGCCAGAGGATGTATTAAAGCATTTTTCTGGATGGGATGAAGATTTCTTCGCTAACCCGCTCCACCTAAGGATGGTGGTGGAAGTCATCAACGCTAATCCAGGTGAGTAGTAAAGAAATATACCGTCTAACAAGATTGTGCTCGGTTCCGTTAAATTGAGTTATTCAACTATCAAGTTGTTATTCTACGTTTCTAGTCAGGTCTCTTAGATAAATAATTTTGTGATGTTAGTAATTCATGTTATGTAAGTAAAAGTAGTTATGTTTGTGGATGTTAACTATAATGAAATGAATTTCAGGTTGAAAATCATCAGCATTCTATGATTTGTCTTTCCTGAGTTTGTGTGGTCGACCTTTGTTGTTACGAGTGTAGAACTTTAGTAAATACTTTGCGATAACTGATATAATGTTGAATGATTCTACTTAAGTAATTTATACCTAATGACAATTCAAGCAGGTGCGTGTGAGTGTTTAAGCTTGTAAATTCGGTATTCTAAGAATGAAACACTGCTAGCGTAAGCCATGAGTCAGTTGCTTTTCCCTGCACTACTAGCTTTCGTAATCAAGGTTGAACAGACGGATGTCGCCCCAACAGCTCTTCACTGGACGCTCTCTCTCGTAAATGTAATTTATTTTTCCATTGTTGGTGTAGGATAATATTTGTTGTCTTCAAAGTAATATATTAGTCAAATACGTCAGTCCTCTGTAACTGAAGAAGATTAATCATGTGCTTTAATGCATGTAGTTTAAAACATCTTATCGAAAACGAGTTTTTATTTATTCATTTTTAGTTTACTCTTAAGGGACAATTATTCCAGTATGTTCTCCTCTCGGATACAACTCCAAGTTGAGATATTGAGTTTTAACGACGCTTCCACTGAATGTGTAAATCATGCAGAAATTCACGTTTGAACTTTTAAAGGTACAATTCGATATATTAATAGATTTCAAATATTGTAGGCGTAAATATATTAAAATAAGTTTGATTATGCGGGTTACTAATGCCTTTCATTTTACAAAGAAAGCTGCTTCTCAGGCAGGAATTACGGTTTGTTCTAACTCAATTAAATTTTGAGGGTTTTCCAGCCGAAAGTTGAAGAATATTTGTATTGAAATTTCATCATATGTGTGGTGTTATACTAAATTCTTGTATACTTGTAATTCTTAAACCACATCTCATCTTTTCAAATAAGATAACAGTATCGACTTGATTTGTTTTTAGTTTCTTGCACAATTCGAATTGTCCTGTTATTTCTCGAAATCAAACTGCCACATAGCGTCGTGTTCTCGTTTCTTATAAAATATAATCTTATGTCTTTCTGTAAAAATTGAGTTTAAAAAAAAATACTTTTGATCTGTTATTTGCTCTCTCAGTTAATTATTTTCAACTTTTACATTTTTTAATAACCCATATTTATAGGTACAGATCTCTGGTAATATTTTCAACCAGTATATAAAATGAAATAAAAATCATTTCTTTCGCATAAACCCAGTTATTCTCCAGTTATGTTCAATTATAATTATCTCTTTTGCAGAGTTTGGTAAACAACAGCCTACTTCAATGAACGATTTGTACAGCGAATTTGTCTCGTTGAAATATAACGAATATGACCGCAAATTTAACCCTCTGGAACATCGTGAAAAGGAGACCCAGGTGATCCAGAAGAAGCACGAAAAATGCGCAATCCACTATCTGGTATGTGACATTTTTTGTTAATGTGTTCATATTTAATTTAGTTTCGTGTTCTAGTTTATGTTCAAATATATATAAAATTGTTTTTCTAACTTTAGTATATTAATGGAAAACAAAAGTCTGAGGTAAAAAGCAACATAGAAGTTCTAAAAAATATTTTAGATATTCTTTATGCATTAATTAAATATTTAATCTTATATTGTATCGTAACTTGCCAAAGAAAAGATTTCACATGTTAATGTTTATATGATTACGTTAATTAGTTATGTTAACGACATAATTTTTCAGCACACACTTAAATGATTTTCCCTATCACTATTCTTGTTTACAATGTAAGCTTAAGGTACCCACTTTGTAACTGTATTTCACATTGTGGTCTTCCTTTTTTGAATTTATTGTGTCTGTAATTAAATCATTCATTTCAAATACTGTTATGATTTTACCTTCAAAACTGATCTAAAATTTTAGTTTGCAGATCTAAATACAACGAGTGAACTGCCACTGCAAGAATTTGCGGAGTATGTAAGGAACGATTACTCCTTATCACAAGCTGAGGAAAAAACCGGCATCGTATGGATGGAGGGAAAAATACTAAAATTCGCTCACCATACTTATGCAGAATTTTTTGCCTCCAAGTGGCTATTCAGAAACGCGAATTCTTGTAGCAAATTCGTCAACGATATGATAAAAGGAAAACACGGGGAATCTCGTCTGCTCTCATTCTTGAGAGATCAACTCTCGAAGGAGTAGCCACTGCACGCAGCGACATGGCTGTCCGATATTAAGGAAGTGGAGATAGTCATGGAAAGTGGATTTTCATCTCAGCAATGGGATGAAAGAGACTCTTTGCTGCATTGGACCTTCGGGGAATACGTGGATTGGGCGTTTAAAGTACGTATTAAAATATTGTTGTATTTATATTCGTAAAGACCCTTTTTTGTTTGTAAAGAAAATATGTGGAAAATATTTGGAACCTAGGTTATCTACGAGCAAATATTTGGTTTACATTAGTAACAAGGCTATATCCATAACTTGAATCCTTCACTAAAATTTTGAAATGAGAAATAGAGCCGTTGTTTTTAAAAGAAATAATTTTGCTTTAAAATGTTATTGATGTTTTAAATAATAAGAATCAAATGCACACTTAAGAATGATAGATAAACCTAAAACTGTTTCTGACCTAAAAAATCCTTAAAAATCAGATATCAGTATAACATGTAACATGATGCGTATGTCCTGCGCTAAAAAACAATTTTTTAGGAATTTGTCCTTCTATATCAACTGCTGCTTTAAGATTAAAGGCGAAGGGTCAAGTCAGGATCAATGTAATGCGTCGTAATGCGAAGTATAGGAACAAATTTATATAAATCTTGGGAAACCTAACTCGTACGATGAGTTGGCTTGTAACCAAAAACAGTAGTAGAGTTATCATAACTTGAATTATTGATTATTACAGTTGCTAATACATTTAATGTTGTCCTTAGATATGCTCATCTTATGAAATCCTACAATACAAAGACAATTGGGGATTCGAGGAACAGACAATTAATCTCATATATTTCTTTGGTAAATATTATGTTGAAATAGAGAAATATTTTTATTTATTTCGTTTCAGCTAACACATATTTAAGAAGGGCAAGAATGATAATTAGATAATTTTAATATTGATTGCATTGTTTTTCATAGGTGTAATGTCAAAATATTTGTTTCATTTAATTTGTATATTTCTTTCTTCTCACGACGCTATCCAACTGTTTCCCGAAGAAATTTCCTTCCATGATACCTGGCTGGTGGTTGCATTTAGGGCAGCTGTTGAAAGCGGTTGCCCTTTGGTTGCAGACGAAGTCATGCGCCGTTGCGACCTCCCGCCCTCCACTTTGCAAC
>NNCF01126296.1:0-59612 GCA_002313205.1 Laupala kohalensis
ACTACATTTTCCAGAACGATCGCGATGGTCGTTTTAATTTTCCAATCCCGGGCAACGCCGGAAATATAATTATACTATTTTTAATATAAATATTAATTGAAAGTTTCGTGAACGGCTGTATGCTAGACTATCGCCTGGCATGCTCATTCTACGTTAAGGTGGGGCAAGATATCCAAGTCTGATGAAAAATCATTAATTAATTTCTATCTATCAGTAAATACTACAGTATAAACTATATTCAGGAACTCGCTTGACTCGTTTGAAATGGATGATAAGAGCATAAAGTAAAAACATTGCGGGCCAGCGCAATTTGTGCAACACCTCCGAAAACGTCAAATATATATTTTTGTGACGTCCCGTGGTATAATGATTAAAGTGATTTAAGAATACTGCGGAAAATTTACTTCAAAATAAATTTCCATCTTTTTCATTGTTGAAAATAAGTGAATATTTTTCTTGTAAGTAAGTGTTTTCTCCATATGATGCAACGTATTATACAACCAATAATAACTCCAATTCTTTCATTTAAATGTCCGGTGACGTGTTTTATTTGCAAGTGAAATCCCGACAAGTTTACGTTGCTCCGTTTATTTAAGGCGATTTGAGATATTTCAGTGATTTAATTCTACCTACGCTAGTACTTCGTTAATGTAGTCTAGCTGCCATCTGAAAAGTTTCCAAATTTGGGAGAACTGCCAACCTACTCAATTGATTCCCCCTATGTCGTATACTACTCGAGTTAGTGATATTTTCATCTTGACGAAATAACTCGAGGAGAGCCTGTCCTTAAAATACAATTTTTTAATCCTTTGTAGTGTAACACAAAATTAACATTCCTATTTATTAAATACATTGCGTAAATTATCCAAAAAGTCTTAATTTATTAATCTACTTTCAACGAAATCCATTTTACGGTAGTCTCTTTGTTGTTCCCATAGCGTTGGTGCATCCGTAAGGTATGTGTAAGTGCTACCAAACGATGATTTTAATTTAAACGACAATCTGAGGCAGTCCACGTCTTAACGAGTGTGCGGTTTTTGTTCTAAAATATTGGTGGTGGTTGCACTGAAACCCCACTCGAGTCCGCCATCTTCGGTTCTTTTAGTGCCCAAACTCTCGATAACTTGAGTATAGCAACTGGCAGCAGTATTTGAAAAGCCGTCTTCATAAAATAGGGAAGTATTCAGACGCCCAAAACCATTCTCGAGGAATTTACCAGCGATATCGCCTCGCAGCCGTCAAGAACGCAAGACCTGACGAGTAAACATGCCACCGAGCGCATTGTACGCATTGGGAAATACGGAGAGAAAAAAAAGTAACGTTTCCAACATGCGCACGCATTGACTGATAAGCAGAGGTCGTCGACTCTGCGTTTCTCAGCATCACTGGAGACACTCAAGGTAAACACGGAGATTTACATAGCAGCTTATTACTCAAGTGATGGGATCGGGCTCGGAGTGACTATGATACACGAAACCAAATAATACTAATAATAATAATATATTAATCTGCAAGAGAGCAATGCTTGGCGGCAGATGGAAAAATAATAGACTTAATAAGAATATAAATAATACGATAATGTGAAATTAAAAAAAAATATTCGCCCAAATATCTATAAAACACACACACACGGAATATTATGCTTAGAAAACTAGTACACAATAAGCGAGAAGGATAATAAACCTAAGAAATTTAAAAAAATAAGTTAGGTCTATATGTGTGTATATTCCTATACTTACAGAAACACATTTTCACTTAAAAACAGATACAGACACATATACATACAAGCACGCTTCAATATACACACATATACCATTACTCCTCCTATAACCTTAATGAAAAAATAATTGCTATAATATATTTAAAAGAAATTATTACCTATAAAAATAACGCCAAAACAGGATTGCTGTGAACAGTCACACACACTTCACATCACATCTGCAATTCTATTCGCTCTGAGCATTTTCTATACCCTTAAGACTCCATTACCTCACTACATTGCACTTCACATTTTACTATAATTGGTAAGTTCGAAGTGTTGTTTCAGGTAAGTTATTTAAGTCTACNCGTATAAAAATAACGCCAAAACAGGATTACTGTGAACAGTCACACACACTTCACATCACATCCGCAATTCTATTCGCTCTGAGCATTTTCTATACCCTTAAGACTCCATTCACCTCACTACATTGCACTTCACATTTTACTATAATTGGTAAGTTCGAAGTGTTGTTTCAGGTAAGTTATTTAAGTCTACAATGGTTCTATTCACAAAGGAGTATTTCCCCAATATCTGTTTTCTGTTTCCTACATTTTTTATTTTACACTTATGGCCGCCACAACTAATGTAGTTCGGGAATCAACGAATTGAAAAAAGATCGTAAAAAATTTCGTGCTTTTTCTAAAGTGAGATAAATAATTGTTCATCGTGGTTCATCAATTCAATTCATTTGAAAATAATTTTCGTCTACAATCACAGTATTATCGCATTTTTACGTACTACTTTTTAAGTAGAAAAACCTATTAATTTTCACTCACTACGTTTCCTTCGTTGAATGATCGACATAATCAGGTGAATATAGTGGTTTGTTTATTTATAAGCTGTAATTTACGGAATTGTTTTTATTAATATGCCTTCCGTTGTTTGTAGTTCATTAGCGCAATAGCACAATTACACAGGATTTCATCGCGTAACAACTTTGATCACTCTGGAATAAATAATGAAGGACTTACGTCCTTTAATGAATGAATACTATATAGTTTCATCGAATTATGATAAGTCTTTAACTATTTACTTCATTTGAATATATAATGGACGTTAATTGCAGTAAGTTATTGCTGGAATAAGTTGAAATTTTGATTTGATTAACTATTCAATCAATTCAGTTGTCCATCTGTAGAGCAGAATCTCAAAACTACAATTTTTTACCTGTGTAGTACTACTGCTTGCTATTAATACATTATGAAAATAAAAGTTATTCGTACATCTATCACAAACAATACGTTCTTTGCGATAGGAAAATAATATTTTATGGGTTAAAATAATCGGGAAAACTATAATTCTCTGAACTCCAAGTATTTTTTCACACAGTCTTTTAACATTTTAATTTGACAGCAATGAAGAGCATGCAAGTCACAACACTAAGAAAGAGACCATCAATACTATTCGCCTCCTATTTCAAGGAATTTAATCAATGTAGTTATGTCTTAGTAGATTAGCAAGTACCAACAAGGAATGCACGCAACATGCGAAAGTTTTAAAGTTGCTCCCCGGAAGTTCAGCCCATCCTTATGCCAAACCACTTTATCCGTACATTAATAGTTTTATAAAATAATTATACGGAAGGTGTGTGGGATAAAGCTAAAACTAACATAAATACTTTATATATGTAATAAATGTTTTAAATACAAAAATTGATTCTCATTATCATATATTAATAGTTTTATTTGAATAATTTGAAACAAAAAATGCGAATTATTTTTACACATCAATATCAAATTTTCACTCTGCATAAGCTTAAGTATAAAAATTAACCATAAAAAATTAAATAAAAAAAACAGTTTTAGCACCTTCTACAAAGAACGTTTTATACCTTTGTAATTTATTGGAACAAATTCTTCCCTATATGCAAATTTATTTATTGAACTATATCAACAACTCGATAACGTCATTATTTTCATCTGGGTTAAGCTATTGTAAACAACTAATAACAAATTTACTGCGCAAAATATGTGTGTGACCTCGTAGAGGACAATAAACTAATGACGTAATGTATGTTCGGAAGTGGTAGTGTATTATGATGTGTGTTTGTTTGGAGGAATGATCTGATGTTGGGGTATATTGTATCGTGCAATTACTTATTTGGTACAATTTATGAAGTAGTTTTGCAAAACAGAAATTAAACCCGGATGAAGGTAACGTGCTATATCGAAACATTGGCACAGTTCAATAAATACATTTGTTTATACGCAAGAGTCTTTCGCAATTCTAAAACCGTATTTCCATCGTACAAGAAAAATACCGTCGAGGCCCGTGTCTTCTCCAGATTTCCTTCAGGTTGAAGCTGATACTGGGTCTCTAGATTCTTGCCTAGAAACGGCGGTAAAAACTAATCTAGAATTTACAGTTATTTTAATAGTTTCGATTCATAAACAATATATTCCGATAATAATACGTACTTGTGAAATAACATTTTTATTGAATACAAATTTGTTTGTATTTTGTTGACAGGTAGCTAACTATTTTTATTTTTATCCAAGGAAAGTGCTGGAATGTTAAAACCGTCTCTGCCTTAGGGCCCTTGATCGGAATTGATGGGATGGTCCCTTGCTTGCTTCCGGAGAGTAGATTAGTATATTGTCCTCCACGTGGTCATACGCAGTTTGTACTGTTTTTTGACAATTAATTTATTATTATTATGAAATAGTTTCACAACAAAGTTTTCGGTTCGCCCCTGGAGAGAGCGATGCTGGAAGTATGGAGACGCGAGGTTGATCCAGAGATCTGGAGGAGGCCCGCGCGCGAAATTATTTTCGGGAAAGAAGGACCACGCCTTCACAAACACGAACGCGTCGGCGAGAGGGTTGCGGGGGAGACGGGGGACCACACCGATCGCGAGGGTCATAAAACGGACAGCGGACGGCCGCTTTCAGAGCGTAAAAGCAAATCCGTGTTGTCCGAAATCGGGACGCGGGATGTGTCCTGGCATTTGCCCCCTTCCCCTCGTGTCACCCCCTCGACCCCTTCACCACCCTCTTCGCCATTCGCGTGAGAGGCGTTGTTGTTGCTGCCGAAAGACGAGTACCTGTAGAGAGACAAGGCGAAATACAGGGTGAGAGAGTGAATGGGTACTTAAGGTGGGAACAGCCCCTAATCCCTTAAGTTAGTCAGTCACGGAGAAGTACAATGGCATTTCTTTATTATTATTATTATTACTATTATTATTATTATTATTATTAGGGCCCTTGGGGCCCTTGATCGNGAATGGTCCCTTGCTTCCGGAGAGTAAATTAATTTATTGTCCTCCACGTGTTCGTATGCAGTTTGTACTGTTTTTTTGACAATAAATTTATTATTAATTTATTATTAATATATTTATTTTTATTATTATCCATCTTGTTCACGACCTTCTGTCGGTTTCTTGCGATTGGAAGAGTGAGAGACATTTAAGCACATTTATGAAAATTTTGTTTTGGAGAGAAACATCAAGGTGTTATCATAAAAAGTCACATGTGTAGGAATCGCCGAACTATGCGGGATGTGTTTGGGATAACTGATTTTTGCATGAGTTGGAAGTTTTTTGGCTTGAGTTCCAGCTCGATTTGCAACGATTTGAACAGGTTCTTGGGTACCACTCCCATGTTAGACAGTATTATTGGGATTACTCTCACTCTGTCATATTTCCATATGTCCTTACTATTATTATTATTATAATAACTTTGTCACGCACAACGTGGGTAGGGAAGTTGGTATACCGAGCACTTTGATCCTCTAATATAGAATTTGGAGTTGGCAAGTTCTCATCTGTGTTGGCGAATACTAATTCGAGTTGGCAAATTCATATCTCTCCCGAGAGTTTACCTTTGCTAGTTTCTTGGCACTAAGCTTCTCAATGTGAATTGGCGTGTTTATGTTCAACACCGCATTAAGCTNGGGTCTTATGTTCATCACTTAATGTTAGAGGAGTGTATTTATCTGCTTTGACTATTGCTTTGTAGTACTGTGATTCTTCTAGTTTTGAGAAGAAATACTGTCTTAGATTGTGAACAATTTTGTTATGTAGGTTAAGTATATCTAATAGTCCCCGTCCCCCATCTTTTCTTTTCAGTGTAGTTCTTTCTACAGCTGTTTTTGATTGATGAATTCTGTCTTGNTGGTCTTATGTTCATCACTTAAATGTTAGGGGAGTGTATTTATCTGCTTTGACTATTGCTTTGTAGTACTGTGATTCTTCTAGTTTTGAGATGAAATACTGTCTTAGATTGTGAACAATTTTGTTCTGTAGGTTAAGTATATCTAATAGTCCCCGTCCCCCATCTTTTCTTTTCAGTGTAGTTCTTTCTACAGCTGTTTTTGATTGATGAATTCTGTCTTGTCATGGCTACATTGGATTTTGTTTGTGTATCTTTCACTTCTGTTTGTGTCCATCTCAGGACACCGAAAGTGTATGTTAACAGTGGGACGACGTAAGTGTTCATGGCTTTGAATACATTTTTGGCATTTAATTTAGATTTGAGAATCATGTCAATTCTTTTAAAGTATTTCTGCTTAATTTTTTCTTTCATCTCTTTATGTTCCGTGTTCTTCTTCTGATGTAATCCTAGATATTTGTGTGTTTCCTCTTCACATAGGTTCAATTTTAGGTAGATGTTCTCCTTCAATCCTAACTACAATTTTTTTTTTTTATTGTTTGTGTTCTACATTTGTGTATGCCAAATTTCATTTTTATGTCATTAGACAAATTACTTGCTAGTTCAATCAAATGTTTCAGTTNTTGTTCTCCTTCAATCCTTACTACAATTTGTTTTTTTTAATTGTTTGTGTTCTACATTTGTGTATGCCAAATTTCATTTTTATGTCATTAGACAAATTACTTGCTAGTTCAATCAAATGTTTCAGTTGAATTTCTGTGGCTGCATAGAGTTTTACATCATCCATACAGAGTAGGTGTGATTGTGTGAATTCTACTCTTTTCCCATGCCTAATTTGTTTGCCTGTGTCTGTGGTTTCTAGAATTTTGGAGAGCGGGTTTAGGGTCATGCAGAACCACAAAAGACTTAATAAGTCCCCCTGAAATATGCCTCTGTTTATTCGGATGTACTTGGTTTCAATTTTTCTTTCATCACTGCATAGTACGATTTTTGTTTTCCATTTGACCTCACAAAGTTTCTTAATGTCGGATGGACTTCATATATCTCTAGGGTCTCTTGCAGATAGCTATGCGGTACTGAATCATATACTTTCTGGAAGTCAATATACGATGTATACAGATTCCTTTTCTGTTTTATTATCTGTTACTACGATCAACTGTTCTTTCCTCCCTCTTGATTGTTTTATACATCCTTTTTGTTCCATTGGCAGAATTTTATTATTTTCGCAATGTTTGTATAATCTGTTGGCTATCACAGATGTAAAAATTTTGTATTTGGAGACATGTAATTGGTCTTTTGTATTTGTTTGGATATTTTGTATCGACATCTTTAGCTTTCAGGTCCAATGTTATTCCAATTGTCGTAAAATCTGGCAACTCATAAGTGTTTCTCAATGTCTTGCATAAAGCTTGGGCTAAGTGTCTGTGTGCAAGTCAAGTATTTGTAGCAGTAGTTGTGAATGCCGCCAGCTTTCCAGTTATGTGCTTTTCTAATGGTCTCCTCAATTTTCTCTATTGTTAGATCTCCGTATTCCACACTTTCTAGTTCTCGATTGTTGTCTTTTCCCTCCTTGATCCAGAGTGCTGTCTCAATTTGTGCTACTCCTTCAGACCTCATTTTGTCCCAGTAGTTCACAATGTCCTCTTTTGTTGGTATTCCATTCCCATTGTTAGTTGCATGATTTAAGTTGTCGTAGAATCCTTTTCCATTGCTTGTGAACTGATTGTTTTGCATTTTTCTTTGCGTTGTTTCTTGGTATCTTTTGACTCTCTTATTTAAAGCCGCCAGTTTTCGTTTGATTGTATAGTAGGCATTATTTATACTCTTGTTTCGCTTATCATGTCTTCCGTGCATTTGGTACTTTCTCCTTATTATTATTATTATTATTATTATTATTATTATATTTGAAATATAACACAACAATATGGATAATAATGATATAATTAGTATCTATCAGTTAATAATACAGTACAAACGATATTCAGGAACTCTCTTGACTCGCTTGCAATATGCACAAGAGCATTAAGTACAAACATGGCGACCGAGCGCAACGGTTTCGCGATTTATGTATCACACCTCGGAAAAAGATGGATAGCTTTCTCAGATGTCTAGTGACCTAAAGATAAAAATAAAGTAAAAAATCCAACGGAAAGTTTACTAGATATCAAAGTAAAGTTCCATCACTTCCGTAATATCAAAATTGGTCTTGTTTTGGAAATGAGTGTTTACTCCATGAGACGCAATGTATCACACCATCATTAATAATTGCAAATATTTCATTTAAATTCCCGGTGATGTATGTTTTTTCAAGTTGAAAAAACAATAAGTACNGAGGTATGTTTTTTTCAAATTGAAAAAACAATAAGTACATGCTACTCCGTTTATTTATACCGAGTGAAGATATTTTAGTGATATAATTCTACCTACCATAGTACTCCCTTAATGTCTTATGCGAGCGAGCAGTAAATGTATGGATATATGATTTTCTTCCCCCGAGAGTGGCTCTAACGATATTGATAATATTCAGAGAATACGTGTGTTTTGGGATGAAAATTCGGTATAAAATTTTTATATCATAAAATACGCAGAATAAGGATCCCAAAGAACAGATGATTTGAATGATTAAAATGTGTGAATTAAGAAGTGAAGACCTCCAGAACAAAGCGAAAGTATGAAAATGTCGCACATCTTCTGTGCACTGCGAACGGTCTAAAGAAGAGGAGACAAACGGATAAAATATCTCTTAAATTATCTCTTTGAGCTTGATAATGGAAGAAATTACCAGAAAATTGTATGAATGGTATTGCCAATGGAAATTCCTGAGGTAGTCATATATGCGATTTTCAATCGAAAGAAAATCGGTCCTTCTGATTTTGAGAGTTACGAGAGGGGAGATACACCTGGAGATCATGTTTGGATACGAAATCCAAATCCAAAGGGGAAAAAAAGGAACACTCCCAACCTTTGGATGTGACATCTCACCTTTTTGGAGAAGACATCTCAACCTTCCAACCTGATCTGATATTCCAACCTTACAATATCCGAACAATAAGGTTGGGAAGTTACTTCGAAAGGTTTAGAGAAATTTTTTCCTTCCTTTGGATTTGGATCTCGTATCCAAACCTAGGGTTCTTACATCCACGGTGTATTCTCAGTGAGATAAGTGTGGGCTCTATGGTGGCGTTGAAAAACACATTGGCGATAGAGGATTTAAAATTTCGATTTACTAGCATTTTTTAATTTGGACTACAACAAATTATTTTATCATACTAAACCGAACATTACAAATTGCACATGTGATTCCGTGAAAAGAACTCGTGTATGAAAGGTAATATGTTCACATATATTGAAGCATCCCGAAATTTTAAATGCATTTTGTTAAAATTAATTAGCTTAATATACCTAGACTTAAACTATATTACTCGAATATTTTTCGGTATATTTGCAGGAGATTCATTAACTACGTCATTCTAATCTGTTGAACTCAACCAACACTAAATTCATCGGAACATTATTCAAATCTATACTTCTTTGGTTTAAAAAATCAGAAATATTTATTTAAGTCGAGATTGAATATCGGATACATAACCCTGAATAATATAGAAACTTCCATTAGAACTCGCTTTGTTGCCTGAGGTGTAAGAGACCATTGAATTCTTCAAGGTGGGTTGAACACTCGATTATACGTCGACGATCTACAACGAAGGGATTACAAACAAACTGACAAGAACACCTGTCTTTCACGATTACTCGCATAACAAAGGGTTTCTTTGTGTTACGATTTCTTCCAGACGTAATATGTCGCCTCGCATCTCAGATTCACTTTGAAATTTAATCTTTGAAAGAATTTACCGATAACATTTTTTTTCTTCTGAATCAATGTGCGAGTTTGCTCACGTTCTTGGCAATGGTTTACTTCCAATACACCGTCCCAGCACACGCTACAATGACGCGCGCCTTGGGCCCCGTGCCACAATGGGGCCCGCACCACAAGCAATTTCTAACAATTAGCGAATTAATAAAATTATTTCAAATTTATCATAGACGACATGACATCGGCAGCGCAGACGATCGAAGAACAGGCGCATCGTTTCGTGTTCACATTACGTAGACTTATTAACAAACTTATTTACGTTTGCTTAAAATTACAATTTGTAATGTTTAAACTTTGAATAGCTAATGTTAATTTGTTGTGCTTTTCTAATAACAGTTTAAAAATCGACGTCAATAAATCATTTTTAAAACTTAAATAAAGATTTTCAATTTCGTTATTTATTATTCAATTTTTGTAATACTGTTTTTATGCTGTAAAAAAATCGGAAACTTTTGTACGTGAGTCTTAGAGATTTTAACTATTTAACTGTTTTAAATAGGAACCCAGAGATCCTAAATCCGGACCTGCTTCCCAGTCTTCTACATAATGTGTTGTNAGATCCTAAATCCGGACCTGCTTCCCAGTCTTCTACATAATGTGTTGTGTGTAACTGAAAATTGAGAAAGGGTCTTATGTTTATTTATAATCATTTTAATATCTTCCGAGACTTTGACTAACAAATATTTTTCTTCTAACTCTTAATTTACTAGATTTTAAAAATGGTTCAATACATAATCTCTAGTTTTTCTCCCAGCACAACGCACATACTCTAAAATATACATTTTGAGATTGGATACATTTTCTGTAGACCTTTTCTCCGATATCGAACCTTGTATAAATATTCCATCCTGACCCGGGTTTCTTCTCGGTCTTCCTCCAGGCAGAGGCGGATTTTATGTACAGATTCCCTAGGTTCTTGCAATGGGTCTGCGGTCTACTATAATCATTAATCTCGAATTTAGTGTAATTTTCATAGTTACGATTTATATACAATACGTTCCGAATAATTTATAGTTTGATAATAATATGAACTTTATATTGTTGTATTTGTAAATGGGAAATGTAGCTTAGTGCTACTGAAGCTTATCCACATGGAGCGATAGGAGGTAGGAGTTGGGTGGAAGGCTATTGTTAGTAGGTGGACCGGTTAGCTGGGTTTACCAACTACTTGGCCCACGTGGAGAGGTTGGTAGGAGGGGTTAAGAGTTATTGATATTAGCAGGAGCTGCATAGAGGAAGGAAGGTTTACTTTTCAGTAGTCACAGCTGTGTGAACTGGGACATTCATGTGAAAAGCTACAAATTTTCTGGCTCCATCGGGAATCGAACCCGGGATGATTTTTGGTGATGAACGGCAACCTGCGACACCGCTGGGGCGAAATATGTACTTCTAAACTATCGTTTTTGATTTTTGTTAACTACAGATTTCTTGCAATTCTGCTGATTTTATAAGACGTACCTAACTTTTTATTTTAATCCAAGGAAGTGTGCTGAAATATTAAATCTACCTCTACCTTAGAGCTCTTGGCATTGATGGGAGTCCCTTGGTTGCTTCCGGAGAGTAAATTAGTTTGCCCTCCACGTGGTCATATGCAGATTGTAACTGCTTTTTTGACAATAAATTTAGTTATAGGAAATCTTCCGAGAAGCTACTCATGGAGGGAGATATGTGTTGACTTCATCCAAAGACTACCAAGTAGAAAATCAAACCCTGGTCTTTTGTACGGATCGCTCAACTTCCAGTTACACGTTCCCCTCCCATTGCGGATCCTGGAAGGAAAACCTGAATAACTGACGGAGGTGGTCTAGTGGTAACGTCTTCGCTTCAATGGTCCCGCTGAGCGGGAGAACGTGGGTTCAAACCCTGCTCGACCGAACTAGGTGAGGTTTTCAGTCGGAGTTTCCCTCACTTATTCCAGAAAAAAGATAGGTTCGGTGCCATATATACCCCGGCAACCCAACATCTCTGTTTCCCAATGCACTTACGCAAATCCCATGGTTAAATGGAAGAAGAGGCCTCATGGCCCGAACCTTGCCAAAAAAAAAAGGCAAAAAATAAAATAGAATAGAGGTATATGCTGTCCCTATTCATATTGTCTCCAAATATTTTCTTGCCCCTGCGGTGGTTCAGGTGTTCTTGCTCACCACCATGTCATCCCGGGTTTAATTCCCGACAGGGTCAAAAAAATTTGAAGCATTAATATTCCAGTTCATAAAACGGTGACTACTGAAAAAGTGACCCCCTACAACTCCTAATATCACTAACTCTTACTATGTACTCCTACTAACGCGTGAGCAAAGTTGTTGGTAAACCCAGCTCACTGGCCCACCTTCTATCAATATTTGAGATAATGCAATCCAACTAAATGTTTCTTAACTATACTATTTTCCGTAATTTTTTATGAAATGTTAAAGCCAAACGATGGCCATTCTAATGGCAACGTAAGCTAAACAATGCCATGTAAAGTTACAGTGAGGAGAATTCAGTCCCTGCTTTTAATTTTTGATGTTCCTCGCTCATCGTAGTTCTGGAGAGAAGAGCGTCCCAGTGAATTAACCAACTCGCTTTGACGGTTCACCGAGCGTATCCGATGGAATTTTTATGACTAGCAGCAGTAGCAACAGTAGCAGTCGCAGAGTACCTCCGCTTCCAATGCCAGAACGGACGGACGGAAGGAAATAAGCGGGGGCAAGAGAGCTGACACTGACTTCCCCAGAGCGATCAGGCGCCGCTTGCCCCCTCTCGTGGCTAAAGGGTTAGCGAGCTTGCTCACCATCAAGTCATTCCGGATTCAAATCCCGACGAGGCCAAAGGAAAAAAAGTACTTTTTGACATTAATATCCCAGTTCATATAGCTGTGATTACTGAAAACCGAACCCCCCTTCTTCTATTGTGGGTAATTGTTGGTAAACCCAGCTAATCGGTCCCGTCTAATAACAATAACCCCTACCACCCATCTCCTGCTTCCTATCGCCCCATGTAGATAAGCTTCAATAGCACGCTACATTTCCCATGTACAAAAACTACAATAAAAAATTAAAAATTAGACAGCGCTTGGTGGACGTTGAAGCCTATGGCTGCTAGATAGGGTGGAGGGTGGGGCACAACTATGATTGCGATGAAGAGGGTTGGGTTAGGCACATTTTGTGATCCACACTTCCCTTTTCAAAATAGTTATTATTCCAAAGAATCGTAACAATATTCAATGTACTAATAATTTACAGGAGATATCTTCTTCCCATCCCGCCTGGTCTTCCATCGATCCATAATTGGATTAGGTAATTGGAGAGAGATGTAATTGGGTTGGCTTAAGACTTCGACATTAGTTTGGAGAGGGTGAGGTAAGCCTAATAAGATTCAATCTCCCACCTAGGATTATTTCTGCATACGTCAAAGGTTATAGTTTAGAGTTACATGTCATTATTTATTTATGTAATCGTGCGGAGACAAGAAGAAATAACAGTGAATTGGACTCAAGCGAATGATTTCCACAGGTAAATATTAAAACCCGCATAAAAATTAAGAGAGTTTTGATAGTGAACTTTTAAGTACAATTATCCTCAGACTTACACTAAAATCGGATACAAAGAAAGGCCGCAAATGTTATTAGGGACAACACGCGTAATATTAATTTAGAGTGGGGCACATTTTCCAATCGAGGAAAGTTAGCACGTCTTTGTGCTCTCTTTAAAGCCTTCATGGGAGAACTTGCGTGGAAATCAGTGAACTCTAGGCTACACAAACCGAATTACATTAGTCGCGGCGACCACAAGCGTAAAATAAAATGTAGGAAACAGAAAACGGATATTGGTAAATACTCCTTTGGGAATAGAACCATTGTAGACTGGAATAACTTACCTGCACCAACACTTGCGAACATTTCAAAAGGAGTAAAATGTTTCAGCAACCATCTTCTTGCTTCGTTGAAATAGGATCATATGTGAAGTGCAGTGAAGTGTAGTGAGGTGATTGGAGACTAAGGGTATAGAAAATGCTCAGAGTGAAAGTAGTGAAGTGTACATGATTGCTCTCAGCAACCCTGTTTTGGAATTTCTTTTTATAGTTATTAATTTCTTTTATTTATGTTATAGCAATTACTTTTACGCAAAGAGTATAGGAGGAGCAATGACATATGTGTGTATATTGAGCGTGTTTGTACGTAAGAGTGTGTTTCTGTAAGTGTTAGTAAGCGAAAATATGTTTGTGTATGTATCTGAATATACGCACATATGAGCCTCATGTAGATAATTAATTTCTTAAATCTAATTTCTTTCTCGTTGTAACCATGTGTAATAATTTTCTAAGCATTTTATTCCGTTTATGTGTGTATTTTATAGATATTGATTTGTTTTTTAACTTCGTATTATTTTATTATGTATGTATTCTTTTCTATCTGCCACCGAGCATTGCTCACTAGCAGACTAATAAATTATTATTGTTATTATTAAATGCTTGACGAAACAACTTTCCTCTGTTAAATACCCACAAGAGAAAAATAATTTTATTTTCTTAAGTCCTGAAGCGTAACAGCGTCGCTTAAAATATACGGATAGAGTGGTTATTATCAACTATATCTTGCTTTATTCTGTAGCAGAGCGGAGGGACTTGAACACCATCCGGGAGGTCTTCCACTAAAACGAGGTAGTGCGATTTTAATGCAAGACGAGGCAGTTCAATTAGAAATGTAAAAGTACTAGTACATATAGTCAAAATGTAAGAGTACTCTTCTTGTAGACTCTTGTTGATTTATATAATTTCTCTTTTCATCATACAATAATTTTGGCAGTTGGTACGGCGAGAGAAAATAAAATACTTACGAAGGTGACATTTTACGGACATTTGAAAAATAATGTTAAAACGAAATAAAAATATTAATAGAGGACATATAAAGCGATGGAAATGCAGAGACCTAATGACCTGAAGCTCACAATATGACGAAAATAAATATCAGGGAAAACGTTTAAAAATGGATATCGTACAAACACTCAACCCGTTATTATGATTGAAATTTTTTGTTTTTAAAATATATTATTTCTATTTATTCAGTGATTATTCATGAGAAATTTCTTCTAGTCTAATATTCATAAGCACACTTTTATGGACGAATGGGAGAAGCACTAAGGGATGGTATACTCTCGTTGGTGGCAATGTTGCTCTCTCTTGTAACATTGATGAATACAGTGCTACACGATAATGGCGTTGCCTCCCTGTTTAATAGAACAGAGCTCAATAGAGCCCGTCAACCTGTCTCTATTCATGCTACACGAACCCTTCCCTCTTCCCTCTCTCTTCAATGTGATACACATCCCCAATCTCTCTCGCTTCACTACAATTCCAGCTTTCACTTTTCAGCGTATCCACCTCCGATCCGGGTGCGACAATTGAAATTTTTAGGGGAAGGGCGGAGAGTTTAAAAGAGAAGTACAATTGTTTTTAAACACGAAAGAAAGTTATCGTCAACCGAAAAATATTTATTTGCCAAAAAGCGGCTTCCGACTAAATAAATGAATATTTTTCGGTTGACCATAACGTTTTGTTCTATTTAGAGGTAAAACCGAATGCAATTACCCAATTATAAACAGTAGTTTCTTCTAAATTTGTATTTCTTTGATATTGTTAGAAAGGCTTATTTGATACCAAATAATTTGTCGCACATCTATGGTATATTATTGCCAATTACGTAATTTGCTCATAATATTCGTATCAGAAGGAATCTAACCTCATAAAATCTCAAGAATAGCGATATATACGAAACGACCGAGTCAGCTAAGACATGCAGCAACATAATTACGCGTCCGTCGACTTTAGCAAACGATATTTACATGTCGCAAGTTAATGCTCTTGATTTCACTTTCATCATATGAATATACTGTATAATTGTTTGATTTTTCCCTCCGCATCTAGTATAACACAATAATATTGTTGTATTTGTAAATGGGAAACGTAGCGTTCTATTGAAGCTTGTCTACATGGAGCGATAGGAGTTAGGAGTTGAGTGGTAGGGGTATTGTTAGTGAGTTTACCAACAACTTGCCCCACTTGGAGGGGTTAGTAATAGTTAGAGTTATTGATACTAGGAGGAGCTGGATAGAGGAAGGAAGGTTCGCTTTTCAGTAGTCACAGCTATGTAAACTGGGACATTAATGTGAAAAGCTACAAATTTTCTGGCCCCATCGGGAATCGAATCCTTGATGACTTGGTGATGAGCGACAACACTTCCACCTCAGCCATCGGTGCGGCTGTATAACAGCAAAAGATGTCGTTTCTTTGACAAATAACTCTGTTTGGATAGACTAGAATAATTTTGTGTAGTTTATTTTCTCTTTTTTCGTTTTGTAATATTTGTCAATGGGAAATGTAGCGTACTATTGTAGCTTATCTACATGGGGCATTAGGAGGTAGGATGTGGGTGGTAGGTCATCCTTAGTAGGTGGGCCGGTTATCTGAGTTTATCAATAACTTGATCCATGAGGAGAGGTTAGTAGGAGTAGTTAGTAATAGAGTTATTGATGCTAAGAGCAGTACGAGATGGCTAGGAGGAGGAGGATTCGCCGTACACAGATATATGAGCAAAAGGGCTACAAAATGCTCTAACCGGAAATCGTGCCCTGGATGTCTTGGTGATGAACAAGTACGCTAATACCTGAGGCACCGGAGATAGATTTTAGAATCGGAGAAGAGAATAATTTGCAATCGATCTATTTAATAATAATAATAATAAATTTATTGTCAAAAAACAGTACAAACTGCGTATGACCACGTGGAGGACAAACTAATTTACTCTCCGGAAGCAAGCAAGGGACCATCCCATCAATTCCGATCAAGGGCCCTAAGGCAGAGGCGGATTCAAAAAAATTTAAGCGAAAATTCTTAGATAAGATGTTAACTACGAGTTATAATACTAATAGAATGTCAATATGTTTTTAATTTAACGCAATAAATTTGCATGCACAAATGATTATCAAACTATTGATTATTCTGAGTATAGTGTTTAAAAATTATAAGAGTTGGTCCGATTTATTGTTACAATAAACACGCCCCTAGACAAAGCCTAGAGAACCTGTATAAGAAATCCGCCTCTACCAGAAGGAAAAACGGAGAAAAACCCGGGCCAGGATGGGTCATGTATTTAGTCGGTGTAAGGACTCCATTTTTTGGCAGGGTTCAATTCCAACTGTTTGGAGGAATTGAGGACCCATCTTCCCCCTTTTGCCCGCCTCAAACGCTGCCTCTGTTCCGATCATTGGCGGTATCCATGTCAAGCGCAGTTCCTCCTTGATATTCTAATCAATATTTCAGCAACCTCGTTTCTCCTCTATAATTTAATGGCGTTTGAGAAGTGGTTCGCTCTTTGGGTTGACAGATACGATTCAATGATTCAGGGGAACCGAATTATCTCAGCAATTGCGTTACTTCTGTGACCCAAAATTTGCACACAACATATTCAATAAAGTTGAGCTCATAAAGGGATTAATTTGATTAATAGCAATCAGTTTTGAATACAATTAAAATTAAATGGATTGTTATTTATTAAATTCGCATATATTAACTTGATGTTCGATTGAAACTGAAGCAATATGAATCATTACAGATAAACATTTATTACATCTCCAGTAGTTACATTAGAATTGAATTTTTTTGTCTCATTTTCGTTGATATGGTACATAATTCACAATAGAGAAATTATTATAATTCACAATAGTGAATGAAAGTATTCAATAATATATTTCGCGAGGATTTTTTTAAAGTTTTTGTAATTTCAATTAACCCATGCAGAAATTATTCAATGTTGAATTAAAACGCAATCAATTCTACAAATATTTAAAGTAAACAATAAAACAGAAAGCAGTTCTAGAGTTTCTAATTCTGACTGAAAAGTAAGTGTGATATGTTATTACACCATAGCATTGTTTACTAAGCTCACCAAAATGTGTGAAGTTGGAACTATGTAAAAGTATACTTGATTGTAATAAAGATATTGAATAGGAAATGGATATGCCTTAATTTATATCCAAACAATATTTTCAATAAAAATACATTCCTATAGCATCTAGATTTATCATATTACACATTTGGAGCATAAAATTTACTAAAGAAAAAAGTTATATGCTCTTATTGAATTAAACTAACAATATTCGTAGCATTGGAATAGCATTCGTATTTGTATGACTTGCTAAGAATAGAAAATACAGAGGATGAAAAACTACACCTCTTTATTACACTTGGATAGTTTTAGACGCGGTAGAATGAAGAACAAAATTAATAATAGCCGTATTACTCTAATGATAATTTATAACTGTTAAAGGCCGGGCCAAATATACTTTTATTTAAAAAAATGATTTTCGTATAATTCAAAAGATCTTATAATTTAATCGCAAGGAATCAAGAAGTAAGAACGATAGGTTTTACACAGGCCGTTTGGCACATTGCTAAAGAGCTCGCTAGATGGAAAGTGTGAAGTGAATTTACCTGGTTCAAATCCACTTTTATTAGTTTTTTGTTGCTAAAAACATACAAATTGGGCACCGTTTTATAAGATCTTTATTATTTTAATATAACCTAGCTTCCTCCAGTATTAAGTTTGTTTTATACAATAGTCTCGCGCAACTGTACTTTGTAATGTGGCTCTTCCAATTCCCACTTCAGAAACACTTTAATTTGATATTGCTGATTTTGCAATACAGACATGTATTAGTCGCCATGTGTGCCTTTGAATGAAACCTACAAGGACAACCAACCCTATCATTTACTAATATCAAACTAATTATAATTTTAAAAGTGTATTTTAACATTCTGACCGAAAATCAATAAGGTATATGCTTTAGAGTGGGATCTAATATTGAGAGAGTTGAAATATATATTTCTAAACGAATATAACAAGTGACTGATAGTAAATTTGTAATTGCGATCTCTCTCCAAAATTATGTTTGTCTTCTCGATCGATGCATCCTAAAGTTGAGTTATTTCAGGTTATGGAATATGAAATCCTACCGAATTAAATAACGAAAGTTTCATCTTTGGTGATCTAGCAAAAAATAAATAAATCTGAAATTAAAATAAAAGAAATGTGGTTTTTAAATTGTGTTTGCTCAGATCAAAACTACATTTAGTAACATTATTGAGTTTGAGAATAGGGTTTTATAAGTTAAATGTGTCTAAATATTGCGCTTGAATTAATACGTCCTATGGATATATTTATGTATGATCATTTGTGAGTGTGTTTTGATATCCTTTTCTTTTTCTTGTTCGTTCGTAATCTAATATTTCTGTTACATATCTTGCTATTAAGCAATACGTGCAAATAATATAAAATCTTCGAAAAACACTTGGATCTACAACAAACAACACATCTTAATTGATGCGAATATGCATTTATTTCTTATACCATGGGCACCTTTGGGACCTACAAGGGGACAGTTTGACTTGACTAAAGAGAATTCTCAAGACATAAGTTTAAATATAAATATTTCGTAAACGTACGGCTCGACTCGCAAATTTATGTGATTGAATTCTTACGATGTAATCCAGATTATATTGCGGAACAATAGCGATTTTTCTGCATTATTCATCATTCATTTACACAATACTATAATTTCCAATATATTCAATTCCATGGCATGTCGTATTGAGACCACATAATTGAGAATTGATTGAATTTCAAGGATAAATTAAGCTTTTTGTCTTTATAAGTATTGTTTGCTATAAATACTTTGAAATGTGTATGACTAAAAACTAAAAAGTATATCACTAATAATGATAAAATTCAACATTTATCTCCGCGAGTTTTATTATGAATCTCTTCGTTATTTCTGCTCTACCATTAGATCGCCAAATATAAAAGCTTATTTAATTCTACGCTCTATTTGTTATACAAAAGTGTCGTGTCATTCGCGTCTCCGTGGTCTGTTCGGGATGAACACTTCTGCGATCTAAATTTGTATTTTAAAAAGCAGCAAAAAGTAGAACGCCATTTAAATACCCCGCATAAGTCACGAAAATATTCCAATGAAAAACCTTATTCGTATAATTTCATATTTTTGTTGATCGCCATCTGAAAATACGAAATTCTCTATTGTATTGATGGTAAAAAAATATGTTAGGAGATTTCTAGATTTAAAATAAGTTCTTAAAATATGACCCTGCATCTGGAATGCTGAGACCAACTACTTACAATAACTTCATATTTAAATTTCTATGTATCTTGTCAACTGCGTCGCTGCTAATTTAATTTTCTGTAAATATTATGTTTAATGTCTAATTAATAGGTTTATCTTTACAAATATAAATATCCATGTTGGTTCGTAAAAAGTTATATACTCGTAAAGAAGTAACTTAGTCAATCTGTGTGAATAAAGCTCAATTTCATTTGAATATCTTAATAATAGTGATTTGTGTTTTTGTTATATTTATTGTTATCTAAATATTTTTTTGTAATATTACTTTCTGATCATGTTGTTTTATGTTGCACTATTTCAGGCAAAGGTTTATATATGGGATCAATATATTTCTGGTAAATTTAATTTATTTATTCTTTATTAATATCGCTAGAATTAACCTTTAGTGTTATTCATTCATATTGTATACAATTGTCTTCTACAATTCTTGAATTCCGATTGACATATAAGAATAGTATAAAAGAATAGCAAATTATGATAAATTACGATTGACAATACACATCACTTCATGCCATTGAGCTTCGAGTTCTTTACGCCACTGTATGAAGTTCAGAAATTATAGGAATATTTATATGCAATTTCTGATTCGAATTTAAAAAAGTCCACACGATATCTTGGGATGATATCCAAAATCTATGATAAAAACTATTTCGTTTTTTTTACAGTAAGAAGCAAATTCTTTTACGGAGAAGTTTAATTTGTTTTATATTCTGTAGGACGGCGTTGTGAGACAACAATTTGAGATGTCATTTTAATATAAAGAATAATAAAGTTTATTGAAGTTAAGAACATAAATAATATTTTTTGTTATGGACGTCCAAGACGTTTATAATAGAAAATTAAGAAATATTTCTTTAATAGAGGCGTAATAAAACATTTTCTCCCCTTACGACTTAATAGGGATAGATTCACCAGTACTAGTCTTCTATTGGTCTGCCAAATATGGAAGCACTTTCAAGTGTGCCTATGATTGGTCGAACGAAGATCGTCCCCGTCGCAAGGGAGTCGCGTTGCAAATCTAACAAATCCAAGCTGCTAAGAGCGCGGGGCTTGGAATATTTTCGACGGTCGATTTTAGTTTCCAGTACTGTACGTATGAGTATGTGTCTGTATCTGTTTGTAAGCGAAAATGTGAATATAGACCTCATTTAGATTATTAATTTCTTAAATGTAATTTCTTTCTCGTTCTTACTTGTGTAATAATTTTCTTACTATTTTATACCGTGTGTGTTTATTTTATAGATATTTGTGCGATGATTTTTTATTTGACCTCTTATTATTGTATGATGTGTACTTTTACTATGTTTTCTTTTCTATCTGCCACCGAGCATTGCTCATTTGCAGATTAATAATTTTTTATTATTATTGTTTTTACTGATTTCTTAGAGATAGTTGTCATTCTTTCAGGAGTACAGAATTGTTCCAGGTTGCAACCAGGATTACTTATTATTATTATTGTTATTACTTGCATCTACCCTTGAATTCAAACTTTGGGAAACATTCCAGGATCCCTGGCAGCTCGCGAGTTCACCCTGGGGCAGCCAACGCCCGAGACCGACCGCCCCGGTCTGTTCGCGGGTGCAGTGGAGGAGCCGCTCGGTCCCTTCCTCCAAAGTAACGCGCTTAAACATTACCATCGATGCATAAACATAAGACGACGCGGTGCACGTCAGCTCATAATTTTGTTGTCAAGAGCGATCTCTTCGTGAAAGGTGAAATGGCCTTCGGGAGGGAAGGGGTTCGATCGTGGAACTTGACTTGTTTTACTTGCGCAGGGAAAATTGGAGGAAATCAGCCACACTCTGTCCCCCATGGCCTCATTTACCCCTTGGGGTCAATGGCCGAAACGTTTCTCGGAGAAATCATCCCTTATGAAGGTTTGGTTGAACGGAGATGGGTACAGTCAGTGAGGGATACCCTTCCCCCGCACATGTGCTGCAGCAGGAATGTAGGAAAGGGTAACATATCCTGGCCCTGGTTTTTCTCTGGTTTTCCTTCGGGTAGAGGCAAATTTTTTATTCGGGCTCTCTTGGCTCTGGTCTAGGGGCGGCAATATTTTCCAAATAATCTATAGTTTGATAATAATAATAATGCGTACTTCTGAATAACGTTTTGTGTTTTATTAAAAAAGAATTGTTGATATTCTATTAATATTATAACATGTACCGAACTATTTTTATTCTTACCTTAGGAGTGTGCAGCAATGTTAAATCCACTTCTTCCTTAGGGCCCTTGATAGGAATTAGTGGTATGGTCCCTTGCTCGTATCCGGAGAGTAAATTAGTTTATTGTCCTCCACGTGGTCATACCAAGTTTGTACTGCTTTTTGACAATTATTATTATTACGCTATATAATATTTTTTTGTCTTTTAGCTCTCCAGGGTTGTTTTGTTTCTAAACCAAATTTTACCTCACCCCTTCATTAAGTTCCAATTATTGACCCTGGATATCATCTACATCAGACCGATGTTGCCCAGTTTAAGGAAACCTTGGAGTCTTTGATCGGAATTGATGGGTTGGTCCCTTGCTTGCTCCCGGAGAGGAAAATTATTGTCCTCCACGTGCTCATACACAGTTCGTTAAACAACTTTTGAGTATTGAGTTTTTAGGATAATGAGTGTACATGAGCAAGTAAAGGGGGAATATGGTGAGTCCGAATGTGCTTTGCCAGGTGTGAAAGCGCGGCCGAACGCCAAAGGCCGTCCGTGGCGTACAGACTATTCCGCCTCGCTTTGTGTCGCGTGTAAGAGAAGGGCATGGCATAGTGCTTGCACGAGAAACCGGACCTCCAGCCTCCCCCTCCCCCCCCCCCCCCCCCCCCCCCCNCTTCGCCCCATTTACCTGTGTGCTCAGCATGGCGTGTTCGATCCTAATCAAGGAATAGATGCTCCGGTTGGACCAGTCAGCCAGCATTTTTCCACATCCCGCTTCTATGTGTACGAGTTTACTTAACAATAGATTTCTCTCTGACATGTCCTCTGGTTCTTCGGGCTTTTTCTTGCAGGAATCGCAGGTTTGAACACCTTGGTTTACACCATGCTTGGTTCTATATTTCCATGCTTGGTTACGTTTCTTAACGTAATTCTTCTCTTTGTTTGTTTTTTTGTTTTTCGTTTTTTTGCCACTCTCTAACCTTTTTACGAGAACAACGACGACTGTTATCATTTTAAAAATTAATTTCAAGATTGTATTGGTAACTCTGTATTATTAGATTAGTGTCCGTTTAAAGTTCTGTTACATTATTTCACATTCTTCTACTACAATTAACGCCCATTATATATTAAAATTAAATATATATTTGAAGACGTACGATCTTTAACGGACGAACATTACACAGTGAATTCTGAATCATTCTGTATACTGTAAATTGCAATATATACTGTTCGTCCATTAAAGATCGTACGTCTTCAATTATTTATTTAATTCCACATCTTTGTTTCTAGCCACCTGTTTATCGTCTTTCACTAACTATCAATCAGCAATTCTGCATTACATTATTGTTATGTATTAATTTGAAAATATTGACGAAAGTTATTCCTTCATCAGTCTATATTTCTTGTCGAACTTACGTTTTGTTCTCGACCTGTATTTTCATTTCTGTCTCATAACAATTACTTTAAAGTGATGAACCATAACATTACTATTAATTAACTGAGTTAAATGAAAGAAAATTAATCTAATTTTTAAAACAGAGTATTCCTAATGTTCATTACTTTTTCGATACAAGACGAAATTTTTATTTAGGAAGGACAATTGTAATATGCGCCTTGTAAAACAGCATGTACGTGAGGAATTTTCAAAATTACAGGGAATTACTCGCCCTAATTCAATGAATTTACGTGATAATATAACACTTCCGGTTATCGTGATCTAGGTTATTTTGGTCCCGTTTCATATTCTCTCAATGTAAGTATTGGTGCGCACGTTAATGTCGCATATGAAAAAAACACACAACTACACAATAAAAGTGTGTTACTAGCATCTGCATTTAATTAGCTCCGTACATCTCATTATATTCTCTGAAGACGTACAAGTAAGGTTTCTTAACGTAATTGTTACTTGAAGAGAGATACGCGCTAGCTTTACATCGCACTGATACCATCTCCGAAATTACTGTACGTTCGTGTAGTACAGAACTTTTCAAGTCAAACCACTCAGTGAATATTCACTGACAACCCGAGTTTTACATCAAATTACTTCTCGTGCGATCAAGATTAGCAGAGTCTGTTTAAATATTTAATATCCACAGAATAAAACGACGATGATAAATCGCAATTTGATTTTCATCCGACAACACTAATCTTATAGTAACTTTTATTAAAATTAATATATTCGTGGTTATTAAATGGAAATAGTCCTTGCTCCAAGTACGATTAATGTTCTAGTTACCCGGTGCTATTATCTAGTGAATTTTGTAGGAATATCATTTCATTAATAGTCATGAATAATTTTTAGTAAAAATGCTTTTTACTACTGGCAATGGTTTGGTAGTATTGGTCAGTTACATTCTTCAATATTATTAACCCTTTCTTATCACTCATACAAAACAGGATAATATGTTTTTTGAAGCCATAAATGATAGGTATGTAATTTTTCATTGAGGGATACAGCGTATCTTCTTGAGATAACTTGATGGATACAGCGTACCAAGAGATAACAGTCCCATTATAACAATACCAATACATATAGTGGTTAAATAAAAACTTTGTGTACAATTTGAATTCATAAAATACTTTATGATCCGGCACATAAGTGACTTCAGCGCCATTTTTCGTTAACGTCTTGCACCATCGGCGTCTACCATATTATTTATCACCAGCGGCTCTTTATATCTACATTGAGAAGGCGCTATGATAGCACAGGTAAATATTTTCCGGTGTCATATTCTAATTTGAAAACTATAAGATCGGAAAGTCACATCCAAAGGTTTGGAGAAATTCTTTCCATCCACGGATTTTGCATCTCGTATCCTCTCAGTGCTCTGCTAGTTTAGGCGTTTGAGTCATTTTTATGAAACTAAAGTTAAAAGTTAGTAGTAAATTGAATAGAATATTTTAGACTTTAATCTTCGAACTTTTTTTTTTCTAGTCACAGTAGATTAAACCACCAGGGAGCGGAGGAAACTTTCCGGACCACATGCCGACCGTGCAGCGCCCAACGGCCAACTCGCGATCCCAACTTTACACACATTGATAGAGGGAACTGCCAAGCACCACTTTCCTTGTGTGTCCGTCTCCCTGACGGACAGCCTTCGATCACTGANTCTCCCTGATGGACAGCCTTCGATCACTGAACCCTCTTTGACACGAAGCGAACAGATAAGAGTGAGCACTCAATCGCTTCTAGTTGAACTCCCTTATCCTTGAATGCGAAACGAGGAGTGTGGGTTTTACGACAGATAAAAACAAATTAAGGATATTACACGAACACATTGTATTTACTTACAAATCATGTGTGCTTTTATAACTTCGGTGCGGAGAACTCGAAATTCGAACCCGGTATTTCTACTCTGATGACAGAATCGATAACCACTACGCCACTATACAGGAAATACAGAGTTCTATTCGCGTGTTGTCATTCCACCTTACAGAGGGTATCACATCTTTTTCTCCACAAGTTAGAATTACGAAGAATATTTTGCGTAACACATGTGAATGTTTATTTACGTTCAAAATGAAAATTAACAGCATGATAAAGTTGAGGAAAACGGGATGAAAGTCCTGCAAAACGGGATATATATATACATATATATATATATATATATATATATATATATATATATATATATATATATATATATATATACATTATGTGAATTTTGAGAAAAATTCAAGGAACATATGACTTGACTGAACTGAAGAGGCAACTCAATCTAAAAGCTACGTCAAGTAGACATTTCTAAGTATATTTTTGGTTAGTAATACATAAGTAATTATTCGATTTGACGTATCAACAAACAACATATTACACTCAACAACAACATATGTTACAAATTTCCCTCAACCCAACATGTCTCATTCGCAATTCTTTCACCCAAATCGTGTGGTTTTCCGAAAGAACAGGTTGTTTGAACCTTACCACATCATACAGTAAAACATTAAAGAAATAATATACCATTTTTTTGTCAAATACAGGAATGACTTGGGAGAGTGAATTTGCAACAAATTAATCTGTTAAATCTTCCTTTTTCTTGCACAAAAATTCCGAGCATCAGTATTCTTCGATACACAAATGAGAGTGTGAGTCTACTTCTGTGATATCACATCAGTGTGGCCTTTCCACGTGTCGTCAGGTGACGCTTTGTCCGTGACAAGCGCGTCTCGGCACTTGCTCGTTACGGAGAAGTGCCTCTGTCGTCCCTAATTAGGACAAGTACTGCTCCTTCCCCCGTCCCCCGTCCCCCTGCTCATCTCGAAGCCATGATGCAACCTCAGGACCAAGGCGTCATCGGGATCTGAATCCACGTGTGTACGCACGCAGAGAGAAAGATGCTATGAATCAGCGCTTCGTGTTAGTCATATCACGGAGACATAAAATTATTTTCTTTATTTTTGTTCTATTTGTTATAACAATATCAATAATAATGAAGAAAAAACATGATTTGATTTCCACCTATCACTTAATTGTACGGTACNTGAAGAAAAAACATGATTTGATTTCCACCTATCACTTAATTGTACGGTACAAACACTATTCAGGAACTCGCTTGACAGACATAAGATCATGTAAGAACATGCCCTACGGCCGAGCCCTACTTACGCGTCTCTCCTCGGAGAAAGTGATACATCTTCCTCAGATATCCGGTGACTCATAGATAAAAATGATGTAAAAAATACTACGGATAATTTACGACAAATCAAAGTAAACTTCCATCACTTTCGGTCGGTCTTATTTTGTAAATAAGTGCTTTTTCCATGAGACGCAATGTTATTTCACCATCAATTATAATTGCAATTATCTCATTTAAATGGTCAGTGAGATATGTTTTTCAAGTTGAAATCGCAATAAGGACTTGTTACTCTATTTATTTCTGCCGATTTCAGATGTATTATTGATTTAATTCTACCTACGCTAGTACCAACTTAACCGAAAAATCTGAGCAGAAATATGACGACACGAAAAGTTGGTAAAAAGTACTCAGATTTCATTGAAAACATTTCCCAGAAGACTAAGAAAATCGACAACTGCGCTGAAAACTATTGACTTAAAAAAAATTATCTATAGTGAATCTTCATCCAATGTGCTGTTTAGATCAGCACTTTCCCTGGATATATTTTCCCCAGAATACGTTGCCAAGATGATTCGGTTCGTTGGGTTCACTAACAATCATTGTTTTAGATGTGAGAGTATTTTCATTAATCAAGTCACAGGAAGCTACCCTTGGTCACTTTTATGAGAATAAGTTTATATTAATAATAATTAACAATGTATATAAGCGTAGTGATATTCAGACTTGAAGTAAATGTTCAAATCAAACATTCTAAGCGTGTAAAATTGAGATTCGAAACAAAATTTCATTATGATTGCTAGAAACTGAAACTAGATAATTTGCCATAGAAATTTGTTTGGACTAATTTGATTTACGTTAAAACTCAACTGGAAGTTTCTTAACATCGCAGTTCCCATGCAGATCTTCGTGAATCTTGCTGAGCACATCAGAAAGTTATCACAATTTTCCTTGAGTACATTTCCCCCAGAATACGTTACCGAGATAATTTGGTTCATTATATTCGCTAAAAATCATTATTTTTTTGATGTGAGAGTATTTACATTAATCAAGTCAAAGCTAGCTATCCCACATCCGAAAGTACCCAAGGGGTTCGCGGAGAGCAGAGCTCCGCAATTTCTTGGCGTCGACACTAGGAGCTTAGCGTCACTCCGACCGGTTTGATCCCAGGATAGACGATGTACTCATTTTGCAGCAGGCTGAGTAGACTTGGGAGTGAGTCTGGATGTTGAGGTGAGATGAAAAATCCCTACCTCGCCGGGTTTCGAACCCTGCCATCCAGCCAGCAGGTAACCGCTTAGCCTCGTTGGCTCTGGCATTTACATGAATACTTTACGTAAATAACTTGTTGACTCATAATTCAAAATAAGGAGTAAAATTTTAAAATTAAGTTTATAGACTTGATCTACCTTATACCTCAACTCCCCAAAACTCACAATTAACTGTCCAGTCATATTGTTAAGCGTCGTAACATGTCTGTTTTAGTTATCACTCCAGATAAAAAGTGAATTCGCGATCAGCCGTAATGTGTGGCAACAGAGGAGGACCCTTTACTGGCCCCAATTAGGAGAAGGACTCATGTCCCCCTGGCGCCCCGTGACGTAATCTCAGTATCGTGTCTGCGCTTCTCGGCGTCCAGACCACCAGGGAGGGTACCGGTCCCCCTCTCCCACTTCACCACACTCCCAGGGCGCAACATTGCAGACATACCGCGTGCACTCACCTCTCGTATACCTGAGTTCCTCTTCTGCTGTGGTCTCACTCACACGACTTTCACAAAGACTCGCCTGATTCACGAATGGAATGTGATTCCGAACGGATCAGTGAATCAAGTTCTTGACGAAACCTCTCTTTGGTGTGATATAATTATTTGCAGTCAATCAACACTTAATAATCGTTTAATGAATTATAACCTCTGTAAGAATCAACTCTTATAATGCACATGATATGAAAACGGGAACAATAGACAAGATTTATTTATTTGGTGCCTTATTTTCTAATATGGCGAGGTACAGTCCATCAAGAGTCCTACTAAAAACCAACATCATTGGGCGAAGGAACTGAGAAGGAGAGATGTTGGATAACAGAACGTATTTATTAAATAATTTCTTTTATAAATATTAAATCCGCCATTGCCCTTGGGTCCTTGATGAAACTGATGCGATGTCCCTTGCTTGTTTTCGGAGAATAACTTAGTTTATTATCCCTCATTTGGCCATACACTGTTTGCGTCTGCTTTTTTGACAATAAAGTTTATGAAAATTCGTACATATTGAGTAAGCGAGGGAAACATTAGCTTAAAACCTCGCCCCAGTTAAGTCGAGCGGGGAATAGAACCCACGCTCTTCCATTCAGCAGTTCTAGGAAAGACAAGATGCTACGCCACGGGTGTCGATTGTGGGTTTTGTTTATGAAATGTCGGTGCGCAGTGACTTGTATTTGGCCCTGAAATCTACGCGGTCATACGTCATGTCCAAAGAACTATTCTTCTCAAGTCTTACATTTGTTAAGGAGCAAGCAGTGGCGGTGTTTATGGGGGAGGCGTGAGAGGGTAGCCCCCCCCCCCCACGTTTTTAAGGTAAAAATTTCATTTTAACCGCCTTAAACTGGGAATTAAATAATTACATCAGCGTTAATATGCTATTTCCTTTGATTTATTTGATTATTTAAATCATACTGAGTGGAAATATGCAGAAAATGTCATGTTAATGAAAATTGTCAATTTTTTTTATACCCTCCCACTTTTGATTCCCAATCTCCGCCCCTAGGAGCAAGTGCTAGACACAGAACGATCAATCTAATTACATTTAAATCAATCTAATTACACACAAATAAAGTTAATTAGGTTTGAATTGAAGCAATTTAGAGCTCATACGAAAATAGAAAATAATCATTTCATGTAAAGATCTTCTCTAGGTGGTGATACAAATATCCGGAACTGAAACATCTTATATTCACTCAAACCTTACATTTGTTGTAAAGAGCAATAAAAGAGAAGTTTTTTTAAAAAGTGAAGTGAATGTTAGTTTGTTTGTTTCCAATTCTTCTCTTTTTGGTCTGTTGTCGTTGTCGTATCGATGTAATTGGAAAAGAAAGGAGCTCTCGGGAGGATGTTGGCGATCGGTTTTCGTTCCATCGGCGTAATGCTCATAAGCTATTCGATCAATTTACTCCTGGATTCGGATAAATCTGGAGATTAATGCAACCTCGTTACTGCAGCATCTATTAGACCAGAGATGGCTTATCGACGCGGGGTGGAGAGTGGGAGCGAGACAGGGGTAGGTGCATGCGGAGACAAGGGCCTTCTGGGCAGCGACGGAAACGTAGTCGGGCGCGTGCCGAGTTTCCGGGACAACACCGGAAGTAGGAGGTGGCCTCCGCGTTGGCCGCGCCACTGCGGTGATTAGGTGCTTCGTCTGTCCGATTCCACCCCCAAACGCCTAAGTGCGCTCCCCATTAACCTGCAACTGGGTGGCGTCGTTAGAGCCCCAAGCTATTCGTCCTTCCTTCGACGCCCTTTATCCAACTCATCCCCCCACCACCACGCACTCTCCTAACGAGCAACGCCCTCGTAGGGGCACCCTAATAAACTGAGTGGCTGCGGAGCGGGGGTGGCGTCTGTTTTGGAGCGGAGATTTTTTACGACTTCCCGCCCGATACGAGGTGAGGCGTGCGGTGGCAGTCGGGAGCTGCGGCCATGATGAAGGAGCTGCGCTTCGGAGGGATTGGGAACTACGCGGAAGGTAGAGAACTGTAGAGTACAAGCTACGGGCTGAAAATGAACTACTGCGAGCCTTTCCAGTCTCAATTGAAGGGAAGAGTGAATAAAGGCAAGAGCAAGTGTGTTTTCAGAAGTTGTCATTGCGGTACTTTTTTTGTTATTATTTTATTAAGTTCTTACTAAAAATTATTATTCCTATAAGGTAAAAAATTTATTCAGTATGATTTTTTGTTTAAATATTTCAAAAATAAAATATATATTGTACATATCACCTTAGATATATTTATAAGAAGGAGGTATATGGTATTTTACATTGCACACCTCCTGTATCCACTAGAGATATATTTCTTAAAATTAAATGATTGCAGGAAGAAGAAGGTATGTGGTAATTTATGTTACACACATCCTTCTTCCGTCAGAAATTTACTTTGTTGTTGTCACATACCTCCTTCATTACACTAGTCTCTAGCTACACATGGCTTCTAGAGAGTTGTTTCAAATACCAAAAAAAAACAGGCCAACTCATACCGTTTTCATCCCTGACAATAACTCAATTTGAAGATAAATGTTACATACCTCCTTCATCCACTCACCCCTTCAATTATCGAACCGCGAACCAACTCGTGTCAAGATATCGTAATTACATGTTCCCTCATCTATAGTGTTTGTTAAAGATGGAGAAAGTGCCACTTTGGTAGTAAGTCTATCCTAATCCGATCTTCCAGATTTTTCCCCATTGTTCGCTGTTGAGTCTGATGCTTGCTGCAACGGATCTGTGAAATTAACTATGCTGACCAGTTGACACTTTAACCAGAAGATACCCATTTCTTCTTTGTTGTTCCGTGCTTCATTTAAAATTATGTTTAAATATTAGGACGAAGGCGCAGCGTTTCGGCGTGCACACGAACTAAGCACTATCAGGTCACACAAAATTGGTTTTACTTCACCCTATCTTTGGGTCATATATGTGTTCTACTTAATTCAAGGGTGGAAGATATGTGTCCCTCGGTGAGACATATTTGTAACAACATACAAAGAATTTTTTAAAAATTCGCTCCCGTGATATATTGTGTTTATGCAAAGACCTTTAAATGTTTATAGCTTGCCTCTTTCAAAAGTTTATATGATATAATGCAGAGATTGAAATGGTAATTACATAGAACTCACAAAAGGTACTAAATTTAAGAAATTAAGAAGTATAATGTATTGAAGTCAACGTTTCAGTAATCACTAATTAGATGAGGACCGTATGATGGATTTGGAAAATATAAATTTAATAGACAGGGAAAGTGATAATTATAAACGTTTTTCGTCCGAAATGATACACAAGAAAGCATAATGGAGATTTCATCTTACGTGAAGATACAGAGCAATTTATTTTGTATTTATCAAAATTATGATAATTAAGAACACTGTTGCTGCTTTTATTTCCGTTGTTTTTTTTCTGTTCATACACACAAAAAATATTTACTATTTATTTTATTATATGTTTCTGGTATAATACTGCCTTATTTGGGTAGACACCTGATAGACAAATTCGGCCAGAAGCGTGTTTATAAATATAGTCTCTATTCAAGATCGTTAAAGTTTATTGCTTAATGGAACAAGAATTATTTGAAGAATAATTATATTTAGTTGGGAATAAAGTGAGATAAATGTATACGACATCTCATGCATCTTTAGCTTTGTTATGTATTCGGAGCATTAAATTAAATTATTTAACATCTGTCGTGGAAATTTCGGTGATGTTGCCACACGTATCATAAAAAGAAAGGTTCAGAAAAGTACAGCAGAGAAGAGTTTGGGTATTGTACTCTACTTTTAAGGAATTAATTTGGAGAAAGTTGTGATTACGAAAACAGATACAGAGAACATCCCGCGATTCGTTTTCGTAATGTGAAGAAGACGCGAATGGACTCAATAAGCTGTAAAAAAAAAAAAAATCGTTATATACATAATATTTTCCATCCAATTTCCGCTTCCTTAAGAATTTCGTTCGATAAAAACCGGAGTACTTCTGAGTATTAGAATAATGACTGACACCGATGCTATCGGAAGAGGATCTCCGAGCAATTCGGAACTAACAGTGCTTGGCAGGTATCACGCACAATTCCGATGTTTCGTGTCCAATGAGACCCTCCCGTTGTTCCTGTGAGGTGCTGCTTCAGGTACCTTCGTGCACGAATACCTTGTTCCACGTGCCAGAGTTCAAAACCTTTTCTTTATTCGAATCCGAGCAATTTCGGACAGTTTTCCTTCCGCGCAACTCTCACGAATTGCGGAGTGGTAGTATGGGATACGTGAATTAAGGCTTAGGAAAAAGTTATATTACCTCCGTAAAAGAAGCAGGTGCGCAAAGATATCTTATCTGACTGCACGCGCTGCTAACAATTATTTATCATCATTAACAGAAAAAATTCAACGAGTGTATTCATCTTGCTACTGCTACGTAAACACACATTAATTTAGATGTCCGTTAACATTTCCTCATTTGCATATCAGATACCGAATGTCGCCCGGTTGGGAAGTTTTACGGAACGAACACAATGAGAAACTAGAAACTAGTGTATTACCCTTTACAAGTGCATGTTTTTCTAAGAGTCACTTTGTAATCAGATACTCGGAATTGTTTCAGTAAATTAAGTTGTACTTATTTACATACATTTAAAAAGTCTGTAAAAATTTCTCGTTACCAGAACTATTATTTAGTTCACGTGTTTTATGCAATGGCAAGTAACAATTTCCTATAGCAATATACCAAAACTGTTTCTAAAAAGGACCCGTTTTAAGTATTTCCAATGAGACTATCTGTTCAAACTTGGTAACCGGACTGTCGAAAATAACACAACCCGCATTTTTGTTTCTTAAGATGAGTACAGGTTTAAGGTAATGTTAAAAAATAAAAATAAAAACGTTTTAAAAACAAGCCTTTAATTACGTCGCGTACAATATGCTTTCAGGTGACGCCATGCCAAATGTTAATACCTGCATACATATTTCACATTAGTGGATCCTAATAAAAATAAAAGTACTTTCCATCTTTATCGCTGAAAATGATTTAACATTTTATGTTGAATAATTTGTTTTCAAAAAGCTTGTCGTGCGAAATGGTCATAAAAGTGGATACCAATTAATTTCATGCGATAGGGATTGGCTGATAAGTAAGTACTTGCCGAATTATGCATTTTCTTCACAATTCTTGTACATGGTGTAAAAGAAATCTTGTTTTTAAAAAGGTTTTTTATTTATTATTTTATATTTTTCAGTTTAGAATTTGTTTATATATCTGTCTTAATGTATATCACGCTAGTTCATATGTTCACAATACTAAAAAAATTTAAACACTTTTCAAACTTTTAATTAATATAAATAAATAACAAAATTATCCGTGTGATACACCTTCCGATGGTATCAACATTCTTTTGAGAAGCGATCGTAACGGTAAGTTCCTCTGTGCGTATTGATACGATAAGAAGTAACAATGGGAAGGCGTTAGTTATGCAATTCGTTATACTTATTTGCATGTCGTGGCGGATTGCATTTCAGAAGACGCTTCCCGGAGATAATCCGCCGCGAGTCATCTCAAAGAAAAATAGTAAGGGAAAAACTATATAAAAAATGATTTTCATTGAGTTAGACATGATAATATTGCATCGTCATTAGGTTTATATATGGGAGTCAATTTCAGCTCAATCGGTTGGGGAGAACTGGTTTAAAATTCAGTTGAAAGCTTTGGCCCAAATATACTAACTAACAGGCTATTACATAAAAGGCTTGTTAAATATGCAAATGTTTCTTTGAATAATTGGAAGAAAACACTATTTTATGAAATATTGCGTACATAAAAAAGTAAAGACACCCATGATGACGTATTTTTTGTTTTACTTTTCTTTATGAAGAGAATCGCAAAAAATGAAACATGAGTTCATTCGTACTTGGAAGACCCCAAATCTTTCAAACCCTGATTGTACAACAACAAACCATATATAAAATCTACAATACTTATTACTCTTAGCGCGCTGAAATGCTGGCTGGTTGGCCGGGGTTCGATCTCCGGTGAGGTGGGATTTTCCATCTCACCTCAACATTCAGACCGACTCCCAGGCCTACTCAGCCTGCTTTAAAATGAGTACCAGGGTCTATCCTGGGGTCAAACCGGTTCTGACCACATCCCCTCCTCCTAGAGCCGAGGTCAAGTAATTGCGGAGCTCTACCCTCCACGAACCCCTCCGCGCACCTTCGGAACCTGTTCAGGGATAGCTTTTTTTTAAGCAATGCTTTTTGCGCACCTAAGTAAATGTTTCAAAAACTGCACGAAATCTTCAGGAGAATATTACATTTTAAAAAAATTGAGGAAGTGCTATAAAATCCTAAGCTACAGTGTAAAGCGTCTCTAGTAGAGATACGGCTTCATTGCGACGACTGTCAAGATCACTATGAATGTGGATAGAATTAATAGAAAAAAAAACTGTCCATCGAACGATTTTATTAAATAAATAATTTAAAAATTACGACCTTTTGTGGACGAATAATATTTTTATGTTTTTGTGAATAGCTCACTACGTCTCCAAGTGGATTTACGCCGTCGTCAAGTGAACAAGTAATAACAAATTAAAACAATAAACAAAAGAGAATGCTTTACATTTAAGCTACATCTATAACCACATTCAATTCTCGTATTGTTTAAAATATTTCTGTCGACATCGACTGGTCGTGGTCCATAAGAGGTCGTAAGTCTTTAATTTATTTAATTAGATTACATAATGGACGTTAATCGTAGTAGAATTTGAACGATGTCCTGTCCTCGTTAAATGCACTCAACGTTCTCACAAGTAACGCAACACGTGAATCTTTTACTGACAACTTAATTCAGAAATGGTTTTATTTTGTTTTGTAAAATCGAAGCAAATCCGACGCTGGATCACTTTTTTTCTAAATGGATTTATTCCCAGTATTTTTTTAATTACAAATGAAGAAACGCAACCATATTTTTCCTTGCAACATGGATGTCTTTATTTTAAATCCTGATGGCACGTACGGTGTAAAATTTCCGATAATATGTGTTTTATTGCTATTATTTTTTAAATTTTCAGCATTTGTGTTATATTCGAGAATATTTTTTCATGAGTGAACCTTCTTCATAAAATTCGTTCATAAATATTTTCAAGATCATGTTGAAGGTCAAAAGAAAAAGATACTACGACTGAAACTTTAAAATTAAAACCTTACATATGCCATCTTCGATTTTCGATTTCTTTCGATATATCGAAGAAATATATAGTCGTCTAAAATGTCACTTAGTTTCATGAAATAATGTACAAGATATGCAATACGAATATGTCAATAACAGACAATTATATACTAAATAATACGAGTAGATTGTTACCTCAATTCTAAACGTTCATATATATATATATATATATATATATATATATATATATATATATATATATATATATATATAAAGATATGTAATAACAATAAGTAGTGCTAGAGCCCTTAATCTGGCCGAGTGTGTACACTGACCGACACCCAAATTTTTTTACATTACAATACATGTTAAATAAATGATTTAAACAATATGGTTTTGTCAATAAACTGAGAGTAAAATTTCAGCCTCATCCAATTACGAGAAGTAGTTCAAAACTGACTCGTAAGATTTGAAGTAGAAAACAGAGGATGCATACAAAAAAGATTTCCACTGGGGAAATAACCTTTTGCCTGCAGTGGTTATAATCCTTGCATATCAAATGTAATTAGTGACGCGAAACAGCTGTTAAGAATTTGCATGAATCTAAGAAAGATGTTACTTGACTTTGAGAAAGCAATTACCAGTGTTTTACTCCGATAAGAGACTAATTGTGGAATATTATACAAATTACACTATATCTTCATTTTCTTGCGTAATCATACGACAGAATTAAAACATGACTTTTGCGTTGACGAGTTATCTTAGTGAAGATGATATCGGATATGGGTGTAGTTATGAGAGCAAAAATGCATTCGCAAGCAAAGAACAAAAAGTCTGTTCGACGAGAAAGGAAAGACAGTTTGTCAAAAATTAGCTGAAACGACATCGTAAGCTAAAAGGCCACAATCCGGCAAGTTTAACAAATTTTTAACATTACTTAAAAGTCATAAACATAAAAGTCATAAAAAAATGTTTTTTTTAAACAGAAATGTTCGACAATATTAATTCTAGCTTCTTATTCTACTGTCTAGAATCAGTCATCATTTTTATTTTTCTTAAAATTTGGTTCCATTGACTGGGACATGGCCTCCTACAGTAACCGGGCCGGAGTCGCTTGACAACACCGGTCTCGTAGGTCGGCCAAAGAAAAGTATCTTAGCTAACTCGTTCATATATTTAGTCTTCAATATCATAGAAGCTAAAAATATAGCGTGACCACAATAAGTAAATAAATACTTTAAGTTCAGATTCATTTGACACGAAGAATATGAATGCGTAAGCAATCCATTCGCTGAAATAAAGTCAACGCATTTAACCAAACCGGCCAACGGTACACCGTTGCCACATAATGCATGATCCAGTCTGTTATTTGTAGGAAGCCATGACTGAGACCCTTCTAGTATGTGCCGATTTAGCGACTAACGTCGCATCATCCGTCGTTTCCATAACATGTGAATGACTATAGATTGTGAAACAAAACAGAGCTTGGATCAATACGTCCATCCTCACCCCCTCCATGACGGTGCAATCGTGGTAATGTCATTCGTAATAAACATGTCAATGTTGTAGTAATTTTCCTCCGGAAAATCTGTCCAAAAGACAACAAGCCAATTAATCTTTGCTCTTATTCTGTTTGTCTGATGAAACTAACGTGAATTGACGGATGTTTGTGGTTAGTAAGATTCCAAGAGGAAAAAGTTGAATATACAAGTTGTTTTCAGTCATTATTACCTGGAGATAATGTAATAATATATAAGGAATTTATTGTAATCATTAAAAACAAGTTAAGTGAAGCTCACAATCATTTACCATCTTTCCTCGAGGAAAATAATAGTTTTAGAATTTCGCGATGATATGTATAAATAAATTTATTGTCAAAAAAAGCAGTGCAAACTGCGTATGACCACGTGGAGGACAATAAACTAATTTACTCTCCGGAAGCAAGCAAGGGACCATCCCATCAATTACGATCAAGGGCCCTAAGGCAGAGGCGGATTCAAAAATTAAAGCAAAAATTCCTAAATAAGATAAAAAGTTAGCTGCGAGTTATAGTTCTAATAGAATGTCAATATGTTTGTAATTTTACGCAAAAAATTACATGTACAAGTTATTATCGAACTATAGATTATTCTGAGTTTAGTGTTTAAAATTTATAAGAGTTGAAAAAACACTAAATTCACGATTTATTGTTACAATAAACACGCCCCTAGACAAAACCTAGAGAACCTGTATAAGAAATCCGCCTCTACCCGAAGGAAAAACGGAGAAAAACCCGAGCCAGGATGGGGCTACAGAATTAATGTACACAACCGTGCCAAAGTTGAGTATTCGTGTGAAGGTCTCAGTAATTAAGAATAGGACATATGCCCCGGCGGTGGATAAGGGGTTAGCATGGTCACTCATCACCAAGTCATCCCGGGTTCAATTCTCGGCGGGGCCAGAAATTTTTTTCGTAGCTTTTCACATGAATGTCGCAGTTCATATAGTTGAGACTACTGAAAAGCGAACACTCCTTCTTCTATCCACCTCCTGCTATTACTAACTAACTATTAATAACCAAATCCTACTAACCACTCCTCATAGGTCATGTTGTTGGTTAACCCAGCAAACCTGTCCACTTACTAACAATAGCCCTGCCACCGACCTCCTACGTCGTATAGCTCCGTGTAGATAAGCTTCAGTAGAACGCTACAAATCTCATTCACAATTATCCAAAAAATGAAAGGATCATTTATACTTCAATATAAATATTACAGAGTATTAAACAGAATTCTTTAAACGGCAGGAAAATAAATACGTTTCATAGAATGATTGTTTAAATGAAAGGAAAGAGCTGATGAATCCATCAATAATTAAGACTCCAGTTGAAATTCGTGAAGCAGATTTCGAAAAATTGTTGGGGGACGCAAAACATAACGTGCACGACTACAGAAGAACTGAGCTAATGCTTTCCATCAATAACAATCAGTAAATGAGTCAGCTAAAACGTTTAATTATTCCATTCAGTTCGAGATTACTGACTAAGCATTGTCTCTGCTCTCCAGTCATTCAAAAATTCATAAAACTAAATAACAGAAATATGAAGTATATTCTTCTTTAAGTATATTCAAGTATATTGAATTCTTTGTATATCTATTTGTTTGTAGAAGTATACAAGTATTCTTTGTATATCCCCATTCTAGCCTGGATTTTCTCCGGTTTTCCTTCGGGTGGAGGCGGATTTTTTTTATATAGACTCGCTTGACTGTTGCCTAGTGCGACATCTATTGAAATAATGTTTAGCGAATTTAGTGTTATTTAATAGATACGAATTATCAACAGTACTTTCCGAAAGATTTATAGTTTGGTAATAATACGTACTTGGGAAATGAGTTTTCTATGTTTCATGAAATACAATATTTGTTGGTATTTGTTAATACTATAACACGTGTCGAGCTATTTTTTAATCGTTAGGAGTATGTTGAAATGTTAAATTTGCCTCTGCCTTAAGACCCTTGATCGGATTGATGGGATGGTCCCTTGCTTGCTTCCAGGAAGTAAAATTAGTTTATTGTCCTCCACGTGGTCATACGCAGTTTGTAACTATTTTTTTGACAATAAAGTTTATTTATTTATTTATAAGTACTGGTGATAAAAGAATGGAAACTTACCATGGACCAAGATTCTTTTGAAGGAGGCTGCACCGCGGGAGTCGAATCATTCAGTTTCGTTCCACGACGGGTAACTCTCGGACACCCAAAAACTTCATGAAATCTAATAAAAAGATAAATTTTATTACCTGTTTGTATTGAAGGATTCCACGTCAACTGTGTCAGCATATGGAATTGGCTGGATACACTCTTACTTCTTTTGGTAGAACCATGTAGTTTTCTCAATATTGAGTGGTCGATACGTTTCAATGATTGTGTTGTCCGACATTTGAAGTGCAAAGCATACGTCCTAACAAAAAAATATTATCAAGATACTGTACATTCAGTCCATTCTTCTCTGGAAAATAGTAATGAAATGTTTATCGCGTGTCAAATAATAAAAAAATATGTTTGAAAATTTATTGTTTTCAATAGATAACTTATGACATATTTTCATTTCATATTCCGACTAACACGACCCACAGATGAATAAATGCACCATCAATATTGATTCGAATTTCATGGGAACACATGTTTAAGATCTGTTAAATAATACAGTATGAGACAAGATCTCTTACCTATATATTATAAGTTTGAATTTTTGGTTTTTGAGGAAAGGGAATTGGAACTGATGTAGATTATTTACGTGCCAGGAACTGTCACCAGACGTTCCGTCTCTAATTTTGAAAAGATGATGGGAACCGAAAGCGGTGGTGTAGTGGTAGCACCTTCGTTCCCTGCACATTAGAAGTTTCATTTCCCGCTCGACCGAACTGGATGAGATTTCCAGCTGAGAATTCCCTCATCTACTACAGAGCATTGTCTGTTCGCTACCTTACATTCCGCGACAACCCAACATCATCATCTCCCAATTCCTTCGACCAAATCCGATGGTTAGGCTGTTGACCTGAATCTCACCACATTATAAGGAAAATAAAAAATAGCCTTAGCAGAACATTCGAAGAAAATATTTGTGTAAATAGGACGAAATATTTGGCTAAAAAGGACTGACAGCTGGGGTCTAGTGGAAGCGTCTTCGCTTCCACGATCCCATTGGCTGAGCGGTGGAGCGTGGGTTCAACCCGAATTAGGTGAGGTTATCAGCTGGGGTTTCCCTCACCTACTCCAGACAAATGTCGGTTCGTCACCATATGTTCCCCAGCAACCTAACATCTCTCCTTCCCAATTCCCTTATCCAAGTCCAACGGTTAGGTGTAAGAGCAAGCCTCATGGCCTGAACCTAGCCAAAAGGCATAAAATAATAAATATTTCGGAGAAATAAATTTAAAGATAAAACTTCCGATGCCAGAAACTACATTAATGGATCGAATTGGATTTAACATTTCTACGAATACTACTACGGTCCCGAGAACATAAGCTTTTTCATTGCTCTAGATATTTACGCTCCTGCCGTTGATACAAATAATGTAGAACTAAAAATATTATTTCAATAATTCATGATTGAAAAGCTGAAATATTATTTTCAAAAAAAAATATTAGAACTGTATATGGCGCTTAGAAATATTTTCAATGGTATAAATTTATATTATAAATCATTTTCTATTTCTTATTGATCAACCAATGATTTCAACACATCCAATATTAGCGTTGAACAAGAGGGTGTAGATAAAGTTGCTGAGAGAGGCGAATATTTGCGCTATTTAAGATAGATATGACAATTGTTTTTAAAGAAGAATAGATAACTAATAGAAAACTTGGAGATATTTGAAAATTTAAGAGATTTGGCCATATTAGGAGAAATACGTAATGTTATAAACAGAAAACGGGTTGTGGCGAATTTTTCATAGACGGGAATGTTATTTAAATTATTTGTTATTATTAATCTCGAATTTTCACTGCACATTATATGAACGACTCATTTTGGAATAATTAATGAATAACTATGTTTTTTATTAAAATATTTTTTAAAGTATCAAATCCGCCACTACCCATGGGCCCTGGATCGGAATTAATAAAGTGGTCCCTTGCTTTTTTCCGGAGAGTAACTCAGTTTATTGTCCCCCACTTGGTCATACGCAGTTTGTAGTTTTTTGACAATAAAGTTTACTTATTTATATAGAAATTAAATCGTAAGAGTTGTGAAACCCCAGTAATGACCTTGTTACGAACGGGGTGAAATATACATTTTTTTTTGTTTCCTTTTAGTCATACGTACGTATAATACATATAAATACTACCTTGCCTTTCGACATTGCCATTGCAAGGTTCTCTTCTATTTTTACTCTCTTACAACTTGTTTACTCTTCTTCATCTCTCACTTCCGTCCTCGTTGTCCCTGAGAGGAAGGCATAATATCTTTGTGCATCTTTTCCTTCTGGTATAATATCTTTTTCTCTCATTCATCTTTTAGTTGTTTTTTTCTTTCAGAACATTTCTGACTTCTGTCAGTCGCGTCACATATTCTTCATACAATTTATAAATTTCCTTGTGCGATAATGTAAATACTCGCCCCCTGGTGTAACATAGTTGAAACTATATCATCCTCGAACCATAGAAGCGGAAGAGATCTACATTCCAGCAGCGAACACCAGCATCTCGTCAAAGTAGCAAACCCGCTCCGCCCTGAGCATCGTCACCCACTCCCCTGGAGGTCAGAGATGGCGGAGGAGGAGTACACATGCCACGGAGTCCAACAACCGCGCGACTGTAATCCTATTCGCTTACGTTATGAAACTAACCTGTTAAACAGGGTCTTGTGCTACGCGTATGCTTCGCCTCCAAGGTTCAGCAGAGACTCGCTTTGAATTATCGTCACGAGCACGACGGAGCACTTCGTTCTTCACACGGGTTTTGTTTTCCACGCGTTTTAGTAAATATCCTACAGATACAGATGATTTTCTATTTCGATTTACTTTCATAGTTACAATTCTTAAACAATATATTCCGAATAATCTATAGTTACATACTTGTGTATTAATTTTTTTCTCAATTTATTAAATACAAATTTGTAGGTATTCTGTTAACATGTAGGGGGGGGGGCTACTTTTATTCTTATCTTAGGAGTGTGCTGGAATGATGAATCCGTGTCTTGTCTTGAATTGATGGGATGGTCCCTCGCTTGCTTCCGGAGAGTGAACTAGTTCAGTCTCCTTCTCGTGGTCAGACGCAAGTTTATTGAGGATGCTACTCTACACAATTCAATGGATAATTAGTGAATTTTGTGAAATTGTGTGTAGCGGTCTTGAAAACGGAGAAGAGAGAGATCTCGCTATTTTCAATTTTTACGGAAATTTGCACTTTTTTCGTAAAGTCGCTTTGCAATCAGCGAAGGCTTCGCGAGGGTGAGAGAGTAGGTAGAAAAGTTCTTTCCGTTCAGATATCTACTGATCAAATCATAGAGGTGAAATTATGTGGGGCAGTCGGGAAGAGTTCAATTCAAATCCCTACGTGACTCTTGGTGTGTTCAGTCATTAAAATATTAAAAAAATATTAAAAATATAAATGTAATGTATGAATGAATCACGGATTAAAACGTTAACAATATCTCGTCAAAGTAAAGCCAATACTTTAAAACTATTATTTTTATAAAACTGATCTGATGGGTTAAAATGATTTTTTCTCCAAATTTCCGTTCTTGAAGGTCTAAAAATTTCCGTACATTATAGCGTAAATTATAATGATTACGTCTTCGATTTAAGAAAGTGCTCTTCTCTTCCAGATTCAGCTTTGTCAGAAAGCAAACGGTATTGCGAACGTAAATGTATTCAGAGAATCGAGTTCGGAATTCATACGATTCCACGAGGAGTTTTTGGAAGAGGAAACGGAATGCAGCAGGTCCACCGACCACCTCCTGTTTTCTCGCATCGTTTTCACAGTTTTTTAAATTCTTTCCTGTGAATCTGAGAACTCATCCTCTCTTGGATATACGAAGACGAGAATACTACATCCATTGAAACATGCATGTTGATTAAATAAACTTTACTGTCATAAAAGCAGTTGCAAACTGCGTATGACCACGTGGGGGGCAATAAACTAAGTTACTCTCCGGAAACAAGCGAGACCCCATCCCAACATTTTCTATCAAGGGCCCATGGGCAAAGACGGATTTAATATTTACAAAAGAATTTTTTAAATAAACACGTACTTTCTATTACCCGCCCCATCCTGGCCCGGGTTTTTCTCCGTTTTTCCTTCGGGTAGAGGCGGATTTATTATACAGGCTCTCTAGGCTTTGTCTAGGGGTATGCTTATTGTAACAATATACCGTGAATTTAGTGGGTTTTTTTCAACTCTTATGATTTTTAAACACCATACTCAGAATAATCTATAGTTCGATAATAACTTGAACATGTAATTTTTTGCGTAAAATTACAAACATATTGACATTCTATTAGAACTATAACTCGCAGCTAACTTTTTATCTTACATAGGAATTTTTGCTGAAATTTTTGAATCCGCCTCTGCCTTAGGGCCCTTGATCGGAATTGATGGGATGATCCCTTGCTTGCTTCCGGAGAGTAAATTAGTTTATTGTCCTGCACGTGGTCATACGCAGTTTGTACTGTTTTTTGACAATAAATTTATTATTATTATTATTATTAATTTTTCAAGATAAATTGTAGATATTAGTGCAGTAAAAATTCGAGATTAATAAAACAAAAGTATTAATGACATTCCCGCCCAAAGAAAGTCCGCCACTACTCGGTGGAAAACCGGAGTAAAACCCCGACCAGGGTGTGTACAGTTAGAAATAGAGTATTCAAAAACAAAAAGGAGCAAACTCAACATGCATGCAAGTAAAAGGAATTTAATCCGTATCTAGAGTAATATAACAATGACGTGATAAAATACAAGAGATATTAACATCACTTACGTCTTCCGAAGTCATGTGGAAAACAATATTTATTAGGAAATATATTATATGTTAAGTAACGAGATGTAAGGAATAGCGCGAAAGCGCAGTGTTGTCATATATCTGCTACGGGAGGTGGCGTAGCGTAACTCCATTCGAGACGGTATCCCACGGCACCCACACAAAGGCTATTCTAAATTGCATTGAAATTTTTAATTCAGGCACTGTTCTAGGCCAAAGGTTAGAGATCAAGCTCACTGTTCACAACTATTGCTACGTTAGTCAGTGCCTGTTCCACGAATCGGTTGATGTAAGTGGTAGGATCCGAACGTAAACTTACTTAGACTTACTTGGTAACACAAGTTAAACGCACACGTTTCTAAACAGAGAGGCAACCTCGTAATGGTAGCATTGGTCTTTCATACTCTTCATTCTTTATGTGCGAGCACTGTAGAAGCTCAGGTTCAACCACTTACGCAATTTTATATCATCTCTAGCTGATCTCACTCAGCATTGTCTGGGGAATTCTCTCTTTCCGGCTATTTTACACGATTTCATGTATTTTTTCCCTTGGGGCTTTAGGGTTCGCCAATGTAAACCCTTACAGGTGGGGTAAAATGCAGTTTCAGACCATAGGGAAGAGCCGTAGTAACTCTTCCCCGTGTGTGGGACTCGCCGAATATCTCGGCCATACCCACTAAAAAGACCTTCCTGAATTCAACAAATATCTCATTACAAAGATGAAAGAAAAGAAAACAGCTGCCCAATACAATATGTCGAAAAAGAAATAAATTCTGAAAATTATAATTTTCAAACTACGGAAAGGAAAGAAGAAAGGAAAGAGGAAAGAAGAAAGCAAATTTAAACCCTCCCGAAAACTTGTGGGAGGAGCCCCGATCTACTTATAAAATTCAATAATTTATTAACAGCATCCGTTTCATTTCCGAGAAATGTTGGTAAATCTGCAGCGAGAGCAATTTGTCTGCGTATTCTGGTGTATTTTCTGCAATCATTTAGTAGATGACGCACTGTCAGAGAAGAGCTACACTCCTCCATTTCATGTAGTTTGATAAAAACAAGTCTCTCTTCTTGACTCCTAACCTTCGTGACGCCGGCGATCAATGTGCCACCGCCATAATGCTGGCACGAAAACCACGTAATGTTCATTCGCGAAAGACGGGTAAAAAGTAAAAAAATAAACAAAAAACCTTACAATGGTGTACATTTCTATACCAGATAAACTTTCAAAAATCCAACGAAATATTTATCTTTGTGTGGAAACTGCTATCAGGGCAAAATGCTGACCACCCGGGCCTCGAACCCAGGATCTATAGTTTTCGTCACCTGTATCACTCATTCACCCTCCACAACCCTTGCACCTTCCGGTGATTTAATCTGGATGGAATTGTGAAAAGGGTAGCAGGTGGTGTAGTTATCAAGATCCCATCGACAAAAGCTGGTGATCCTAGGTTCGAGCCACGGCTAGTCACCATCTGATAGCAGTTTCGTCACTAAGATAAATATTTCGTTGAAGTTTTTCTAAGTAACTGGGGTTTTCTCTAGTGTAGGTACCCGGAAGAAATATCTGTATTGGTTAGAAGATGATTTCTCAAATATTCAAACGTCACAAAATTTATCCAGTACATAAAATCAGATTTTGAAAGGAAAGAAAAAAAAATGAAGGAGAAACAAGAAATCGTTAAAAGCGAAGGACTTCCTCAGAGCTTAGAGGCTTAGAGGCGCTTCCTCAGAGGGCGGGGTTGAGATAGGTCATCCACGTCAAGGGCAATGCGTCGATGGCAACCCCTGTGTGAGGGCAGCCGAAAGCGACGCATGCGCCGTAGCCACCACTGTCTCCTTCGACCCCATCACGGTCACTGAAGAGATAGGGAGAGATTATACACACCAAAGCGATTATTTTAACCTAAGTAATATAGTAGATGCATAACTGTGACCCTTTTTACTTATTGGTCACTTTAAGTTTACGATCACAAAATAAAATAATGTGATTCTATGCAATCAATAATTAACTTTACAAAAAATTCCATATTACTAATTACAAGAAATTCCTTTAATATGAATGGAAAACAAACAGACCCTCACAAATAACTCTTAATACTAGGTATAATTAAAACGTCCACTGTTCCCTTCAGTCTTCGGGTTCTGTAGAGCAGCATTCGGCCCTAATTGTCCAAACCTGCACGCGCCTGCACGGTTCAGACCCTGACGCAAAACTGCGCGCACACGTGACCAACTATAACTTGGTTCTTCAGCGTTCAAAACCGAATCGCTTTGTTGTCTTCTTCTTCTTCTTCCTTTCTTCTTTTATTCCTTTCTTCTTTTCTTTTCTTCTTCTTTTCTTCTTTTTCAACTCTCCTATCTCAGTCACGGTTCTATAACCCTTGCACTCCCCCAAATTGGACCTGAACTCTTAACATATATAATTGAAGTCGATAAATAGCATACTTTATGAAAGTGTTTTTACATCATTAATTGTTATTATTTATAACTGTTATTGTTATTAATAGTACTAGAATAATAAAAGGAATTATACCAGATTAATAAAGTTAATGATACAAGATTAATAATGTTAATGATATCAGATTAACAAAATTAATTATACCATATTAATAACTTTAATAAATAATTATTAATAATAATACCAGATTGTTATTTATTTATTTGATACATTTTATTTAAAGGTAATATTTATAATATTTATAAAATGCCAGATTGTTAAACCTAGTAACATATGATCGGAACAAAAAACTGACGTGACCGTGAACATCCCAAGTCAAATCTAAAAGGGAACCTTCCCATCAACTCTGATCAAGGGCCCAAGGGCAGTGGCGGATTTCATGATAAAAATAATATTTAAGAAATTTGTACTGTAATCACTTATCATTTCAAAACGAATCGTAAATATTATGTTTAGTAAAAATTCGAGATCAGTAATGTCAAAAGTTTAAAAGATATTCTCCCTATGGAAAATCCACTACTACCCGGACAAAAACCGGAGAAAAACCCAGGTCAGGTTGGGACTACAGAGATAACGTACACAACCGTAATCAGTATCTAGACTACTATAACAATGGCACGATAAAGTATAAGAGGTATTAACATCACCTACATCATCAGAAAGGATATGGACAACAATATTAATTTTTACCTTTTTATGTTTATTATTGTATTTGAAAATGGGACAAGTAGCGAGAAGCTATAATAAATTTATTGTCAAAAAACAGTACAAACTGCGTATGACCACGTGGAGGAAAAAAAACTAATTTACTCTCCGGAAGCAAGCAAGGGACCATCCCATCAATTCCGATCAAGNACAAAGGTGGATTCAAAAATTTAAGCAAAAATTCCTAGATAGGATAAAAAGGTAGCTGTGAGTTATAATACTAATAGAATGTCAATATGCTTGTAATTTTAAGCAAAAAATTACATGTACAAGTTATTATCGAACTATAGATTATTCTGAGTATAGTGTTTAAAAATCATAAGAATTGAAATAACACTAAATTCACGATTTATTGTTACAATAAACACGCCCCTAGACAAAGTCTAGAGAACCTGTATGATAAATCCGCCTCTATCAGAAGGAAAACCGGAGAAAAACCCGGGCCAGGATGGGGCTACAGAATTTATGTACACAACCGTGCCAAAGTTGAGTACACATAAAACTAAATTAATATGAGCCATACGGCAACACAACCATGCAAGAAAATAGTTTTTGATATTGTTATAAGTTGTTTAAGAAGTACTACAGCTATTGAAGCTTATCTACATGGAGGTAGGAGGGTTACAGAAACAATAGAGCATTAGAAGGATATTAGAAAACAAATTTTAGCTTCGGACACCGATTCTGGCTCTGCAGTGTTATCGACTTCATAAAAGGGACTATGCTCGGAGTTTCCACCTCGCTCACTGCTAGAGGGTGAAAAACGCGGGACCGCGGCGCGGGCGCACGTAACCGCGTGGCTGGGAACGGAGGGTGAAGCACGAAGACCAGCACCCTTCTACAAGAGGGTTGCAACGCTGCAATGTCATTGAGGCGGAAGAATACGTGACTACGCCTCCCCCACGCAGACCAGCGAACTGATGCACAGGCTGTGATGCACTGGTCAACGCGAGTCAACTGCGAGGCGACACACGAACGAATCTATCAGACATTGCTGAATCGGTTCAATCGATAGTCACGTGTTTCTGTGAGTAACATTGTTGGACACGCGAATCAAACCCAGAGTGATTCCTACGTCACATTCCCATTTCAGTTTTCCGGAACACAAATAGTCAACAGAGTGACATACCTTGCCGGACATTTAAATGATAATTGCAATTATAATAGATGGTATAATATATTGCGTCTTGTGGAGGAAACATTCCGTTTCAAAAAAAGAACTTTTAAGGTATTACGTGCGTCTTGACTAAAATAAAGTTGCCAACTACTCACGAAAACTGGAAATATTCACCAAAGCAGTTCTTATTAATTAATAATTCATTCTACTGATTTTTTAAATATTGGATGAGAAGAATTATTTTGTGATTTTAAAACTCCATAATTAATTTAGACTGTCGTTTGACTCCTTCTTTGACAAGAATCGCATTGTCTTCAGTCACGTGACGCGGCTGCCATTTCCGTTAGAACAGTATTTTTTCACTTTTTGGTGAATTATTCTTGTAAATGCCCCGTAAGGTACGAAAATCTTAACGTCATTGCATCGTTCCTATTTCCATTTGCTATGTTTTAGTAGGTTTTTTTCGCCAAGTTAAGTCGCTGCTTTTGCCAGAATATAAAAAAAGCAACATAGGCCCACGAAAGTTTCCCCACATAAGCCCGTGGTGATTTAAAGTGAAATAATTCAAAATTTTGCGCCGTAAGGGTATGAAAATTCATCGCCACAAGATTGAGAGAAACTATCATTTAAAACAGTTTTGGAGGGTAGTCACTCTACAGCACATAATACCTTAAATCACGAAAGCGACGGGAAAGTACTTTCTATTTGTAATTCAATATTTTCCTAATATTTTTTCCTTTACTTATATCTACGAGTCACCGGACATATGGGAAAGATATTTCTCTTTTTAGAAGGTGAGATGCATAAATCACGAAGTCATTTCGCTTCGACTCCGGTCTTTTACATGCTCTCATGTATTTCAAATGAGTTCTTGAATATTATTTGTACATACGATTAACTGATACAAATTAAATCATGTTTTTTCTTCATTACTACGCATTTGTTGTGCTTTAAAATAATTAGAATAAAAAGAAAGAACACAATTATATCTCTGCGATTTGACTAACCTGCAGTGATGGTTCCACATTAATAACTTTGGTTGTTTCCAAAGCTTTTACACAATTTTCGTGATAGAACTTTGTATTACGTCTCCAGCTCTCTCTATTTTATCTTAATCAACTTTAGTGATTTGTTTATTTTCATATGTACGTGTCGGTTTGGGGAATTAAATTCTCGGCACATTACAAAACAGTGTGACGTACAAAAATAATTATTTACCCAAACACATGTTTCGGGTAAATGTAACGCATATTCCTGATACTCATTGCTTACATTCACTTCTTCATAAAATTGTACCGATTAAATTGCTTTACATTCACTTCTTCATAAAATTGTATTGAAAGACTGGTATTAGCGAGCCGGAGGTAAACGATTACATTATGAGCTGACCATAAGTAATAGTAATAATAATAATTTATTAATCGGCTAGAGAGCAATGCTCGGTGGCAGATGGAAATGATAATAGACATAATAAGAATATACATAATACGATAATGTGAAATGAAAAAAAAAGCCCAAATATCTATAAAATACACACATACGGAATAAAATGCTAAGAAAATTAGTACACAAGACGCGAGAAGAATAGTACACCTAAGAAATTAAAAAAAATAAATAAGGCCCATATGTGTGTATATTCACATACGTACAGAAACACATTTTCACTTACAAACAGATACAGACACACACTCATACGTACAAGCACGCTTCAATATACACACATATACCATTACTCCTCCTATAACCTTAATGTAAAAATAATTGCTATAATATAATTAAAAGAAAATTAATTACTATAAACAATAAAACCAAAACAGGATTGCTTTGAATAGTTACGCAAACTTCACATCACTACACTGCACTTCACATGTGGTCCTATTTCGAAGCAGCAAGAAGACGGTTGCGGAAACATTTTTCTCTTTTTGGTAAGTTCATAAGTGTTGTTGCAGGTAAGTTATTTTGTGTGTGTGTGTGTGGGTGGGGGGGTTTAGGGCTCGTCAACATCGAGGTCATTAGAGCCCATGGTAAGTTATTCCAGTCTACAATGTTCTATTCACAAAGGAGTATTTCCCAATAACTGTTTTCTGTTTCCTACATTTTATTTTACGCTTGTAAAATAGGGATCTATTCCAAATGCTTCGAAAAAGATTGTAAGTTTCTTTTTGAGATATCCTTTTTTTGGGGGGTAAGAGTTATTTTTCCTATATTGGGGATGATACAATACGTTTTACAGGAGGAAGGACGATGTCATTTTGATACGAGTACACAGACACCACCGAATACACAATTACTAGGAATAAACGAGAACGTACGAGAACATAAATATATATTACAAATTTATAAATTAAAAAGAACTGGAACAATATATATTGTGGATACAATTGTTGACGAGTTCTCAAAGGAACGGATTTCTCTGCATTCACATAAGTACGATACCCGACATCATCTGAACTTTCAGTACAGACTCTGCTATTTAAAGACCTGAAGAGAATTGGAAACAATTCTTCTGAGTTCATTTCTGGACACATTATAAGAAATTTTAAAATTCGGATTATCAGATCGTCATACACATTCACTATAATCACTCAAAACTATGTGTCACATTAAATACAATCAGTCACTTTCACAAAACTATCACTGCAGTAATTCACTTATCCCATCCACATAAAAATTATTGGAAAATTGAAGGTTGAAAATCAAATATCATTACAATAATAATATGACTGTTATTCCACAAAGGTTATTCATTGGATAGCCGACGTTTCGAGATTACTTTTATCATCAGGGCAGGCTAAAAATAGAATACAAAACGGTAAAATACAGAAATGGTATTTACAATTTACATCATATTTCACATATTAAATAATAATACATTATAATTTCCGCAACATACCTGTAATGTAGTAAAGGTAGTTGACTTTTAACCTTTAATTTTCCAATAAATTTTATGTGGATGTGGTGAGTGAATTAATGCAGTGATAGTTTTGTGAAAGTGACTGATTGTATTTAATGTGACACATAGTTTTGAGTGATTATACTTTTTAAGAAAGTTTATATTTGTATTTATTTTACACTGAAATAAACATTCATTTTTATATCCGAAATAAAAAAGTTTACCATTCTATGTGAAAAATATATTTAAGATCGTCCAGGTTTGCATACACAGTTTTGACTATACAATGCATTCGTGTTAACATTTTCTATTCCTTCACGAAAATTTAATCATATTATCATCAAAGAAAAACATTTGACAGCTCAAAAGAATGCACATTAATTGATATAACAGTATAAAAGTGTTAAATGTTCTCTATAGGTTAATGAAATTAATATTTCATAATACATTCAGGTATAATTCGTTTGAAACTTATAATAAATAATTACATGAAGTGTTTATATTTAATGCATATGCCCTTTTTTTAATTTCGAATTAACGACGCATGCTGACGATGCCTACTTTTTAATGTGAATAGTAAAACACTTGATTTGATGAGGTGTGAAATAATTATAGAGATAATTAAATGCATCTCGTGCTTTTCATCGTTTCACTAAAAATAGCGTTTCAGTGGAAATCCTTTTTTTTTCTTGTATAAATAATAGTAAGATAGTAATTGCAAATAAACCGCGAGAAACGCATCTCTTAAAAATTTATAAATTTAAAAGACTTTTTTAGCTTTCTTGAAGTGTTACTGTAAAAGTGTGAGTGCTAGTTAAATTCATAATCTTCGTTTACATAATCTCGGCAATATTTGAACTCCAAATACCTTATTCATCATTATTTTCTCCCGCCATAAGCGTCATTTGTTAATTTCTGGAAGCTAAATGTTTTTACGTTTACTTTCGTTCAAAAATCAAATTTCCGTTTTTTATGGTAATATGATGATGTCCGTCAGTGTTACTGTGCGTTTCTAATGTTCTATTTACTGCATTCTTTTTTTAGACTGATGATGTTTATGTTCTCCAGAATACAGAGACAGAAATATTTCGAATTTTAAACCCATTTTCATTAATTGTACGACGAGGTTGGGTGTTGGTAGTATATGCGGTATTGAATAAAGAATATGTAGTCTTACTATGCAGTTTTTGATATATGAAATCACCGCGTTACCCGTCTCATCAATGGAGCCAGGTCATGCTACTTTCCTCAATTGATTTTCCACATAGAAAAGAGAGAATTTTTCTAAGTCATGACATTTACAATATTGATTTTTATACGTATTCGTTCATTTTGTAAATAGTGATTTCCCTAGTTGAAAAAAATTATTGTGTCCGCAGTATTCATTTCTTATTTTATGTTTTGTGACAAATACAAATTCATGTAATTTTTCGTCAAATCTAATATGTCAAACACAAAACTGCTTCTCAATATATTTGTTTATTTACTTTTGTAACAGCACTGATGATGGCCGCCACGCGGCCGGAAAGGCCTTATGATTTAATAAATGTAAAACTGGATAGTAAGACTACATATTCTTTATTCAATACATTTTCATTAATTATGATGTTGAGAAACACATTCGGAGTTTACGACTCCTGTAGAGACATCGCATTTGCTTTAAAAAGTACGTCGTCATGATCACATAAGACGAGGAACACGCAAAAGACGAGTTCAAATTCCCCATCACGCATGTTTTCCAAATTCACGACCTTCGTTGGGGTCTGGAAATGTGTGTAGTGCGTGACAAACACGACAAAGCATTTGCGGTAATACGTTCCCACTTGTTTACTCACGGGCGGATTTCATGCGACCCGCCATGGAGCCGGATTTCTCCTCCATGTCGTCAGTGAATGACGAACTGTCGCCGCAAACATTACGAACTATTTGACTGTTTATGGAAACTATTAAGAAACGTACTGTAAGGTGATACTTTCAGTTTCTGGGAATTGAGGCGAAAGGAAATCGAGTGTGAAGGACTCATGTCTCATTATATTACCGTCATTCTCGTATTTGCTTCAATCCTATATTATTAAACGCAATAATAACAATAAATTTATTGTCAAAAAAGCAAACGTTACAAACTGCGTCATGTGACCACGTGGAGGACAATAAACTAACCTACTCTCCGGAAGCAAGTAAGGGACCATCCCATCAATTCCGATCACGGGCAATTCCTAAGGCAGAGGCGGATTTGACATTTCAGCACTTTCCTCATAAGATACAAATGAAAATAGTTCGGTTACGTTTAATAATATTAACAGAATACTGTCAAATATGTATTTAATAAAACAGAAAATTAATCAGAAGTAGACATTATCATAATGGACCGTAGATTATTCGGAAAATATTCGTTATAATACAAATGATTTAATATTTCAATAGATGCCGCCTCTCAACAAGAGCGTAAAATAAATCATCCTCTACCCGAAGAAAAACCGGAGAAAAATCCGGGGCAGTATGTATTTATATTTCTGGATTTCTTTCCCAAGAACAATTTTTATGAAACACTGAAATGTATTTCTTTTGCACTTTGCTTAGTATTATAAAATACACATAAGACTTTGCCACAAATGAAGGTGCCAACATGATGTGCCCGGTCAGACATATTACCACTAGTTTTAATATATTCTACGTTTCATTAGCTACAATTAGAAAGACACCATTTTGTTTTGAACTATACATCACTATCAGGCAATCGGTCATACCACCTTATATTGGCTACAAAACTATTGTTCAAACAAAATTTTTGTTTAAATATATTGCTTCAGGTAGATTTACACATACCACGAATTTCTACAAAAAACGTATGTGCTATAGAATTATTTTTGGGGGTATTGAAAAAATGAGGTTTTAAAACCCTTAAGAATGTATGGTATGTGCTGCAGACAAAAAGAAAGTAAAGTTGATGCAATAATGGAAAAAAAGGACCTAGCCAACAAACACATTCCAATAAAAACGGGGAATTACGAGAAATTCATTAGAGTTTTGACGTTGAAAACATGTTCGGAAAAGAAGCAGGTGCTTCTGTCTGAAACGGTTATGCTCACACTCCAGGTTCAATTCCCGGCGGGACCAGAGATAATTTGTAGCTCTTCACATGAATGTCCCAGCTCATATACTGAAAAGCGAACCCTCCTTCTATAAGCCTTCTACTGCTTCTAATGTCACTAACTCAAACTATTACTAACTACTACCACTAACCCTACCATGTGGGCCAAGTTGTTGGTAAACCCAGCTTATCAGCCGACCTTCTAACAATTGGCCCTACAACCCACCTCTTACCTCCTATAGTCCCATGTAGATAAACTTCAATATATTTCCCATTTACAAAAAAACGACGTCGAAATCTGAAAAGGATCCGTTCACTTCTCATGGCTCTCCCGTTCGCGAGTGAGTGACGATCTTCATTAGAATCGCGAGTAATCGATCGATCGATTGATCGAACGGCAGCTCTCGATGTCGACGGTAGGCGCGACCGCAGTGCTTCGTATCGGCAGGTGCACCACAAACACGGCTGCTCTACGCCTGGGTCCGAGGTCAACGGCCTCCAGGGAGCGCAAATATTTAATGCAATAGCCAGAGGAAAGGGCAGAACGGACTCCAGCCGACCCTTGGTTACGGCGCGCGCGAGTTCAGTGCGATGACGTGGGAAGGTCAAACAAAGGACTGGCTGACGATATATTTCCATAGCATTTCAATTGTTTACTTTGTTGTATTGACAATATTCTCGAATACTATCTTATTAATATTGCAAGCGACTTTGTAATTAGGCTTTCTTTTTCATTTTCACAAACCTTTCTATAATTAAAATATCGTGAGGTTAATGTAATACATCGAGGCAACATTAAATAAACAACAAGATATACCAGAACAATTTACGCAACATAGTTTGGATTATANCTTTTTCATTTTCACAAACCTTTCTATAATTAAAAAATCGTGAGGTTAATGTAATACATCGAGGCAACATTAAATAAACAACAAGATATACCAGAACAATTTACGCAACATAGTTTGGATTATAGGATTATCAGACAAACAGTTTATCACACGTACATCAAATGTATTTCAAATGGCTCCAGGAGAGCCTATTTTCAAATTTCGTCGATAATGTCCAATATTATGTGTGTATGTATGTATGTATATTAAAAATTTCGTTCCCGCGATAACCCACGAACAAATTGATGCATCGAAACCAAACTTGAGATTTGACTTTGAATGCGTTGGGGGAATAGAAGAAGCGTATTTCTGGACGGAAGCTCATTTCCTCCGACTTCATTTACACACAGCGCTCCACTTCCGGTTTCTTAAATTTCAAACTTTTGAGAACATTAATATAAGCATTTTGATTGGTTAGTGAATTAAGCGTACAGATTGCTAAATCTCCTTCCTGTACGTCACACCGTTTTTGAGACGCAGCGAAAATTAATTACGAAAAAAAAAAAGGCTGTAAGGCGCTTTTTAAAATCTGTCTATTAGACTATTGCCAAGAGTTGACTGTGGAAGATAATTCATGCAATCTATATGTGAATGCGTAATTACGATGTTTATGAGTTTTCCATGTAATGTGATGATAAATATTTTGAAACCGATCGATCTAGTTTAAAAATTAAAATACGTTTGATTATTTTAGTATTTTTCTTTTGTCTGAAACTTTTAATAATAATTGGTGTTTAGTGCCGTGAGCTTTTTGTGAGGCATTATATCTGGAAAGTTGTGGGGCACACTCCAGATATTTTCTTCTTAATTTCGTCATTGGATTGTGGGCGATCTTTTTACCGGGGACCGCCGAGGATATATTATCACCGTACATCGAGAGTATAGTGTAGCCCAATACAGTGGCCGATCTAAACCGTACTCAAGGGGGAGGGGGATAACCTGGGAGGAACCTGGGGAGCAATTCTGTTTGAAAATCATGATTATATATATTAATCATTATATAATCTTTTAAATAAATTAGATAATGGAGAATTAACAATATTAAATAGTAACAAAATTTATTAATTGTTTAATTGTCAAAGAATACGTGTGTCTGTTGAGAATTCAGATCCAATGGGGGAGGGGCTATAGCCCACTTTAACATTTCGTCGCCTCAGGTTAAAAAACCCCGAGTTCCCCGTTTATTCTCCGGAGGCGCTCCTACACCCATTTGAATTACGACAAAGGGTTTTTATGTTCGATTCTGGAAGGCAAGCGATAAGGAATTCTGCGAACATTTCGAGTTCATCGACCCGAAGCTTCTGCACATGAGGGTGTTCGAACCGGTTCCTTCCTCAAAACAGAAAACAAAGACCTGGGGTTGCTGTCCACCGTTTATTTCATAAAGAATGGCAGAGTTGTGTTTCTTCTCCTTTCTTTTTCGCGGGGTTGATGACCGAAACGTCGTTTATGGTTTCTCAAATGCGGGCGAGACGCAGTCGCTACTCTTTACGACTCACTGATTGAAGCCACAGCAGCGAGCTCACTTTTTGCACCTTCAGTTCACAAACGCGAGATTTATGTCGTGGGATTCGTCTGCGAGACAATCCTCGGGATCAGCGTATTTCTAGGGGACGAAACTTCGAACGATGATCTCCGGGAAAAGAGGGGGTGGTAATCATCCAATCAACCACACTTCACGAGCTCTAATAAACTAGATATTGGCGAGCCCTAATGCCCCAATAAAAAAAACCCTTCACGTATTTCACGGTTAATATGAATTCGAACAAGTTACATTGTATTATACCGGGTGGTTATAATAATTAATGTTACCCTATTTAGACCTACGTAGAACCCGTTCTCGTAGGCATATTTCGTTAAAACTTTGTAAATACTTTACATGGACTATAAGAAAAATTCTGCAATAAAAAACATAAAATTTCGTCCACCAGGTGGGAAGGGGGCACAAAAATTGTATTTGTCAATATTTTTTACACTTTTCAATATAATTGTTTTCGCATTCTACTTAAAATTACAACATGTAGCTTCCTAGTTTCATTATCTTGGGGGGGGGGACTCTGAAATGATAAATCCGCCTTGGATCGGAATTGATGGGATGGTCCCGTAATTGCATCCGAAGAGTAAATGAGTTTATTGTACATGTGGTCATATGTAGGTTGTTACGGCTTTTTAGACAATTTTTTTAAATTTATGAGTTAAACTATTAGAGCATGCGTGAGGGGAGGTGGGTGATCGCAGTCAACAACACTTCACGAAATTTGAATTCCAAGATGTTACATTGTATTATATATCTAGATTGCCGTATCCAATTGTAATAATTGAGGTGGCAACCCGAAGAGGACTCATTTTTTCATCATACCGGCTATTCTAGCCCTCCCCCAGCGTTCTTGCTCACGACCCAGTCTCTCTCGGTAGCTCAAGGCTAGCAGTCTCGCTTGTTACGGAGATACTCCGGTTCAATTCCCGACGGGACCAGAAAAAGATTTGTAGCTTTTCACATTTATGTCCCAATTTATATAGCTGTGACTACTGAAAAGCGAACCCTCCTTCCTCTATCCACCTCCAACTGCTCCCAGTATCAATATCACTATCTACTCCTACTAACACCTGCACGTGGGCAAAGTTGTTGGTAAACTCAACTAAGCGGCCCACCTACTAACAATAGCCCTACTACCCACATCCTACCACCTATCGCCCCACGTAGATAAGCTTTAAAAGCACGCTACATTTCCCATTTACAAATACAACAATAGGAAAATAGAAAAGAAATAAGATATCAGCTACATGAATTGAGTGAACAGCTACAAATTTTCTGACCCCACCGGGATTTGAACCGGGTATCTCCGTTACAAGTGAGGGCACTAGCTTTAAGCTACCGAGGGGGCGTATTATGCATTATTTTATGCAAAATTAATTAGAATATGACTTTGTATACTTACATTGGATATAAAGACTAAGTAACAATGAACATCACAAAGTATGGCCTAAAAGTAGATAAAAACTGCAAATGAGCACGTCAAGTATAACTGCTGAAAGAAAATCGAAATCCAGTCTGGGATAATAAACGCAACTGTGCTAGGGTTCATTAAATATAAAAATATACCCGATATAATAAGTAGGCATTATTTTGAAAAGGTATTTAACAGTTGATAAATTTTGCTCATTATTTTCTTATCTAGAATATTTAAAAAAAATAATGGAATGATTGAAACCATTTAATTCTTCGACTTCATAGAAGCAAAATTGCTGAAGGAAGCGTTTAACTAGAAATTAGCAGAGATTCATTCAATTGACGTAAGATTTGATTCAGAACAACGAAGGTGAAAAAACATTCAGTTTTCAGTTTCCAATGACGGTCTGGACGAGGTGTAAGTAAGTGTCCCTCATCAGGGTCATGAAACTCGTCAGTCCAGTCATCAATTCAGTGTTCTGCGAATAGCAATTAATCCATCCTCACTCCTGTATTTCTACATCGCAAATAAACTTTTTACTCGCAAATATCCTGACCCGGGGTTTTCTTCAGTTTTACTCAGGTCTGAGGCTGTTAAATGTATTAGCCTCTAGCCTATCTATCTTATTGATATTACACAAAAATTTAGTTATTTAATACTTACGATTCATAAATATTTTGTATTCTACGAAGTACAGTTTTGTCGCATTTTGTTCGTATGTTTTAACAAGTAGCTTTCTTGTTTATTCTTACCTTAGGGGACGCAGAAATGATAAATCCACCCCTGCCTCGGCCTTGTTCGGAATTGATGGAATGGTCCCTTGCTTGCTTCCGGAGAGTAAATTAGTTATTGTTCTCCACGTGTAATACGCAGTTTGTTACTGCTCTTTTGACAATAATTATTAAAATTTATTTGAAAAATTGTATATATATATATTTTTTAATTGCTGGACATTCCTGTTTGGGAAGACATTGCATTATTAGACTTTCTACAGTTCATTTATTTTCTGGAGCACTCCATTAGTTATGTTCTTCGATGTCGGCTCTACAAATGACATTAAGGCATTTTAAAGCTGTCCCTAAAAGAGCAGAAACCGTTTCAAGGAAGTATATCACTGTCGGCGTGACGGAGATCGGTCTCCTGCTGAGGTAAAATGATTCCTCATCGCTTTCGACGCCTACATCAATAACCCCAGATCAGTTTTCTTTACGACTCATAGGTTTCTTAAACTCGGACGCCAGAGTCCTTTTCTTGCTCAATATGATGATCTGTGGTTTTATTAGAAACGTGACGCAGCAATACTGAAAAACACCGGACTCCCTTTTCAACCCACAAATGATTTCAAGTTTCATTGGATCTTAATAATAATAATAAATTTATTGTCAAAAAACAGTACAGACTGCGTATGACCACGTGGAGGACAATAAACTAATTTACTCTCCGGAAGCAAGCAAGGGACCATCCCATCAATTCCGATCAAGGGCC
>NNCF01126296.1:71349-100553 GCA_002313205.1 Laupala kohalensis
TATTTTTTGTACATTTATATTTTTCAGTGTATGTTACTGACGATGGTTGCTATGCAGCCGAAAAAGCTTTATACCAATAAAACAATGAGCAACATAGAAACGCCATTTAATTTATCATGCTTTGATAATGTTGCTAAAGCTCCACAATTACCTAGAATATATTATTCATATCTGTTGGGATATTTTGTTTTCATCGTTTAATGTTAAATATGTCACTGAATAAAATATTCCCAAAACTAGAAGATAAGGGGGAAAATAGTACATGCTATATTATCTAGGTAAATAGAAAAGTAAGCGTCCATATTTTAATTTCATTCCATTTTGCTATAAAGCTAATTTTCCTCCTCAAATACGACTTGATCCTATTTCTCCATCCTTATGGAGTATCAACTTGATAATATTTAAGTGAAATCAAATCGAGATGAAACACTTGCATAACAAATGTAATCTAAATTACGAAATACATCGGATAACTTTCTACGACCTGTTATTTGTTAGAAATTTTGGACTTCATTACCATATGTACCTCCTTCAGCTTTAGAAATGTATATAACTGTACCTAAGTAATGAATTATTTTGGGTCATTGACCCCGACTCAACTCTGGCTTTTCCTTCAGCAAATATCGTGAACAAGTTCTGGAATGATACGTTGCTTCCATCCTTATGTCCTCCTGTGTGGTACAGGACCACTTATTCTTTAATTTATTTCTCTTTTTATTTTCCTCGCTACGTAACGAAATTATTGTGAAGATGAGTAGCTTCAAGTATTCATTGCCTCTGTCTTTTACACAAAATTATCAGTTTCGGTTCCCCTTCATACTTAACAGATAACGTTACGATACTAAATTAATCTACATAATAAAAATTATCCAGCATCCCAAACATTTTACGAATATCCTAAATAAATATTTCTCTGTAGCCACAGCAAGATCATGGAATAATCTTCATTTAGAAAGAGTAATTTGTTTAAAATTTTCAAAAAGCATCTGAGAAATTTCCTTCAATAGTAGTACGAAGGAATAAGTGTGCACAAAAATTAAATAAAAAATTAAAGTAAAGTCAAATTAGGAATATATAAAATGAAATCATTGATGATTTGTGTTGACTAAGTCACATTTTCTTTTATATACGCTTTCAAAATTACTTTTAAAATGTAATATTTCAGTTTTTATTTTTATTATATCTAATCTAGTTTTTCTTGTAGTTAAAAAATGTTATTTGTTTTCGATGAAAAATCTCTTATACAAAAGTGGATTACAATATTAATAAGTATTAAAATAACTTTTGATAGTTGGTGATACTAATATATCAGCATTGTGCTGTTTGTCATTGTAAAAAAATGTTTTTTGTCTTTGAATTTTCAATTGTGTATCAAGTTTTTATATTTGTATCTGATTATTTTTGTCATTTTAATTTTCTTTTGATTTATATAATTTTAATTGATAAACTTAGTTAGAAAATTAAGTGTATCATTTCCTGTTTATTATACTAAGCGTAAATATGTGTTATATTATGTATATAAGTGGTTAGGCGGAAGAGCGGACCAGAAGGCCCGTGCCTCGTCACAAAATAAAGACATTATTATTATTATTATAAATAATATTCTTATCACAACTAATTTTTTGCTTTGTATCCTCAAGTGTTATGAAGTATACCAGTACCTGAAGAAGAGGTAATATAAGTGTGCTCATATGACATTATACTCACGCAATTTGTGAAAAATTATCTCAGGAACATCAGCAAATTTAAATTTTAAATGGGATTCGCGGATGTTGTACGTTGGACCTGACTTGAAGACCCATTCACGAAAAATTATTCAGTGATAATTTTGTGGGTCGAATCTTAATTAACAATCCTGTCTTCAACCGAATCTTCATCGCGAACTTTGAATGAAACCTCAAGGCTACTTCCATGACCATCACTACAACTTGACGTTTAGAAGGAAATGAAACCTATAGAATCTCGAAGTCTGACAGAGAAAAAATATTTTTAAAGTTTTATTTATGTTCAGTAGCTACCGTGTTGTGAGGTACAGTTAACTCACCAAGCATTTAATTATAATATGCTCAAGGTAACGGTGGTTGGCGGTCTTAACGATTTATCTGTTTTTAAACAATTCATATTCCGATTCCAAGGGAAATACGGTATGTAAAATAAGAAAAACGAACGAACTTAACCGTAGGCCATTGTGAAGTTGATAATTTATCTAAGATGTAGATACAACGAAACATTAGAATTGGTCAGACCATACTTTTGAAATCCATTTCCTGCCGTCGCTTCCTTTGAAAGGCTATCACCTCACAGTGGTGTCCGCGTGCGTCTATGTATAGAACCTTGCGGCACACCTGCTTGCGTGTTTACGCGACCGACGCGTGCGTGAGTGCGTGAGTGCGTGAACGAGAGGTCACGCGTCGATCTCGTTAATTTTTGTTGTTGTACAGAAAAACTATTTCAAAAAATGTCCAAATCAAAAAAAAAAAAAAAACCTAACAAAATAGGTTATCGATATACTTGCAGAAAATTGTTGAAAAATAAAATTTTTCCCTCTTTCCACCCCTTCCTCTTCAAATCCGACAGTCTATGTATGAGTATGGAACAATTTGGTGCGGACCTGAACTCTTTCTTGTTTTTAATGTTTGGGTTTCACCTTAATATTACTCTACATTTGGTATATTTTTCGAAACGGGTGCAGTGGATGAAAAGAAATTTGAACCCCTAGTCTTCGAAAGGTCAAGCGTTCGACGCTTCAAAGGATAGAGGTTTCTCGTATGACTCGGGGTGCTGTATTTCTCAGTCCATCTCATAAGAGTGACAGCTTCTTACTTTTACTTCCCAATTTGGTATCTAGCAAATTCTATTCAGGTGCATTAAATGGTGCACATATACCGTATATTATTCCACTTTTTGTGCGTTTAAAGGTCGTGGATATAAAATTTTTAAATGTCGATTAAATATTCCCGTTGTAAAGCATGAATTGTTTGTGGTGGTGATGCTGACATCCCGTACAACAGCATCAACAAACAAAGTCTTCTCTTTCAAAACGATAGCAGTTAAAACTCCAGTGATTCGCTATCATTGTGAATCAGCGCGAAGGTCCCACTTCTATAGATACCTCTTCTTCACTATCAGCACGTCACAGGATGTTTATTATTATGGCGAGTGTTTCTGATCACGATTGAATACATACATTTAACAATTTACTTCCATAATACATATAAGAGTTTAGAAATATTCGTTTAAATGGATATGACATTGATATTTTTTGAATTAGTGTAGTTAATAATGGAATCACATGTTGTGTTAAGGGAAATGAATATGAGATGTAAGGAAATGAGTAAATATGATTTCTAACATGTTAGATTAAGAATACATTACAAGGTATGTAACAGCATTATAGATAACAATTGTAGTAGTTGACCGTAAATCTCATGATTCTTGTTATTCCTTTTAGCCCTGATGAGGGAATTTTACAATTCCGAAATGTTGGCAAGTAAAATGTGATTTGATTACAACAGATGACCTTATCTCAATAATCTCCTGTATACAATTTAATAATAATAATAATAATAATAATAACATATATAAGCAATTGATGACAATAGAATAATAATAATAATAATAATAATAATAATAATAATAATAATAATAAAAAAATACAATATTACTTCAAGGAACCTACTTTATTTTTTGTGTATATTGTTGTAATTTCGTAAGTAGGTGATGGTAATATCGGAGTAGCCTAATCGGTTTCTCAATACTTCCATACCGAGCCAGAAGTTGAAAACACGGATGTAATCATCGTCTATTACGAAGCGTTTGCCGCAATAAACTTCATTTCCATCGTGAAGGCATGAATCAGAATTCATTGACGTCATACACGGTCCCGTAGACAGAACAATAGCAGAGGGAGGAGAGTATTACATGAAATCAAGATGCGAAATAACCATACCATTCTTCATGTTGAAAACACTACCTGCTTAGCATAACGCACTAACCACGAATAAATGGCACTACATACATTACGACAAGCTTATTAAGTACTCCATTCTCGTCGTTCAGAGGCGGACCATTGGACCTGAGCTCTCGAAAGATAAAAAGGAATTTGATAAATGGCATACTTTGTAAGAATGTTACTAGATTAATAATTATTATTAGTGGTGCTATATAATTATTTCTATTAATAATACCAGATTCTATTATTAGTACTAGATAAATAACATTAATAAATAATTGTTACAGTTTTAATAATACAAGATTGATAATTGTTAATTATTTATTTGATACAAATAATTTAAAGAAAAAATTTATAAAATTTGTGTAGAGAACCATAATTTTTAAACAGAAATGCTCCCCGGTTAGTCCCCTTCCCTTGATTAAGGTCTACATCCGCCATGCCTTCGCTGACGATATATTGGGCCATATCTGACATGGCTGACATGGTACGGAGGTAGTAAATTCCTCGTAAGTAAGTTTTACTTTAACTAATACAATACGTCAGATTCGTTCTGTAATTAATACTTTTTTTTCAAAAATGAGTATATGATTAATTTTGGAAGTAATTTAAATCAAACTCTTCCGAGAACACAATGCTCTTTTATCTTTCTTGGTACGACTTACAGACTTATATTATAGACTCATAAATAAAGAAAAATTTGTATGACCACGTGGGAGATAATAAACTAAGTTACCATTCGGAAAAAAAGGGAGGGACTATCCCATCAGTCTCGATCAAGGGCGAAAGCGCAGTGGCCAATTTAATACCCATAAAAGAAATTATTTAATAAATACGTACATTCATTATTTCAAAATGAATCGTAGATAATAGGTTCAGTAAATATTCGAGATCAGTAATAAGACAAGCATTAAATGACATTCCCGTCTATGAAAAATTCACTTTCCGGAGGAATTCGTTAATATACATAACAACATTCATTATGATTGATATAATTATGGGAAGTTCAAAGTAATGTAGTGTTATGTGTCAATGAACTGTTTATAAACTACTACCAATAAGACCGAAAATTTAATTCCACCTTATCTAAGACCCCAGAATAATTTCTTCGGGAAAGATTTTAAGAAAAACAAACCTGAAACAAGTAAATTATTCTTGTTCTCACTTTGCTTCTACAGCATCAAAACAATAAACCTGAATCAACGATGCTGCCGTACGCAGTGAAAGCTGCATCAGGATGTGATATATGTGACAACCACACATTTCCTAGTCCACCTTCGCGGAGCCAAAACTATAGACGGGTCACAAACACATAAACATCCATAAGAAACACATGAGTAGGCAGACTGAGCAGTGCGCTAAACAAATATGAAGAAAGTCATTGGGCAAACGGCGTAATGTCACCTTCCACACAAGGAAGGTCGGCCGACGCGGCGCACTGCAATTGAGCCCACACCAAAGCGCGTTTCGTGTGACGAGTGACCTCACGCACGTCCTACGTGCGTTGACACGTAACCTTAGATGGCGTGTCTTATGTGAAGTGACCGGAGCGTCACGGCAGGGTAACCTTTGCTTCAACTTTGACGCGGTACCGGATTTTAGGTACGGGGCTACGAGGCACAGACGCGTATGTAAAAACAAGTGGTGCAAAACCCTTGCACATACTTTCTCATATATATTTCTCCATCTGCAGCATAGTGACAAAAAATATGTAAAAAATGTTATGTAAATGTAATTTCGTTGTAGAGAGAAATTGATGTATCTTCGAATCTGCAGTGAGTTTGCTGTCCTCCTATTTATTTTATCATTATCATATCTTTCATTTCAGTTGACGAAAACTGTATTCTACGTCTGCTAGGTCCATTTACACTGCTAAATATTATTCAAGCGTCTTGAAACAGTAAACTAATGTATAAGTGTAGCAGGCATGAATTATTTTACTGCATCTGTACCAAACTTTCAAGCGAAATACCGCTAATGCGGATGTAATGCATACTAATTGTACTTTGCGTACAGAAAATTTGAGCAAGATCGTTGGAGCCGTTTTTGAGAAACATTCAAAGGAATACTTTGACCTTCATGTGAAGTACCCTTTGCTTTAAAGTAAAGAAAAAGTTAGAGCACGTGCATCGACAAGTAAATTCTGCCCTAAATACGAAATCTGAATTAAATATATTCAATTATTTCCTCAGAATCGTTTCGCACAGACGGACGGACATTATGCCAAAAAATATTTATTTCTGAATCAGGGATAACCAAACCGGATATTTCTGTCGAAATCTCGCTTTCGAATATTATTTCACTATTACAAAACTTTCTATGTAGTACGTACATGAGAAAGTAAAAACCAAATAACAATCTGAAACTAATCTCAAATGAATGAGGCATAACACATCAATGGTGCCTCATAGCTAGCATGCTTGCTTTCCACTGACTCATTCTGGGTTGAATTCCCGACGAGGCGAGAAAAAAATTGGTAGATTTCCACTTCAATGTCACAGTTCATATAGCTCTGACAATTGGAAAGTAAACATCCTTCTATCCACCTTCTACTATCACTAACTCTTATAGTTACTACCATCTCCACGTGGGCCACGTCGTTGGCTAAACCCAAGTAACTGGTCCACCCATTAACAATAGCCCTACCATCCACATTCTACTTCCTTTCGTCCCATGTAGATAAGCACGCTAAATTTCCCATTTACAAATACTGCAATGAAAAAATAGGTCCTTTGATTTCCAAGTTCTCAAGTTCCTAAAAATTTTACGAACATAGACAATTATTCACTTTTCTAGTAATATTTCAACATCTATCCTGGTCCTGGTTTTTCTCCGTTTTTCCTTGGGGTAGAGGCGGATTTCTTTTACAGGTTCTCTAGGCTTTGTCTAGGGGCGTGTTTATTGTAATAATAAATCGTGAATTTAGTGTTGTTTTTTTTAATTCTTATGATTTTTAAACACTATACTCAGAATAATCTATAGTTCGATAATAATTTGTACACGTAAAATAATTTTTTGTGTTAAATTACAAACATATTGACATTCTATTAGTATTATAACTCGCAGCTAACTTTTTATCTTATCTAGGAACTTATACAAAAAGTTTTTGAATCCGCCTCTGCCTTTGGGCCCTTGATCGGAATTGATGGGATGGTCCCTTGCTTGCTTCCGGAGAATAAATTAGTTTATTGTCCTCCACGTGATCATACGCAGTTTGTACTGTTTTTGACAATAAATTTATTATTATTATTATTATTATCATATTTTTAATAAACATTGTTTTATTCCACCTAAACATTCCCAATATTTAAGAAAATAATTTTTTTTCAACATCGTGAACTATTAAGCAATACATGTAAAATGAAATTTTAAAGTATTTTCTACGATAATTTTTGAAAATCGGAATGATCCATCTATTTGCTCAGGTGCAAAAAATGTAGAGCTAAAAAGCATGTGTTTTTTAAATTACGTACCTATTTCTGTATTTAGGGGACTGCTTTGCGAAAAAAATTCGCCCCATCATTCGCCGTTTTATTTTATTTTTCCTTCGAACATTCATCCATTTGTCTCCGAATACGTTGATTTCAGGTGACCTTGTCTCAAACGTTAACTATAGAAGAAAAATGAAGAGATATGTGTATATTACAACATAGAAAATTCTTAAACGATGTTAATCAGGAAAAACAGCATGTTAGTACGCTTTTTCATCCACAAATACCTCTATTGTTTGATTTTCATAAAAATCGTTGCAGCCTATCTGGTGAAAACTTCAAGATAAATAATATATACAATTAATGCTCGTTTAATAGAATAGTATATTTATATTCCAAAACAAATGTATGAATAAAAAAAATATTTATAGAACGATTTAATTTCTAATGGGCAAACAGGTTCCCCTAAACAGTACAAACGTCTCTCCTGCACTGGAGTTAATGTTACTGAAAGGTTCGATTATTTTCGCTTCTGCGCTTTCAAAATATCAAAAATACTGTCGGTACTTACATTTATTTTAATCACTAAAGATGTTTTGGATATCGAATAAAATATCGGTTTTCCGTAAAAAAAATTTTCGATTTAATGTATTGAATTATTAATATTAAAATGGTTACGTCGAATATAAAAAATTTTGACCACCGAACCTTAAATGATACTTATTTATTTATCTAACATTCAGTAGTGATATTTTTAAATATCTGCTTAAATTTCTGCTTAAATTTCAAACTCTAAATAACGATGACGACAAGAAACTATAAGAAACTCTTCGGAAGCAAGCAAGGGACAATCTCAGCAGTTTTGTGTCTAAATGAAAACCGGAGAGGAAATGGTAGACAATGGTACTATGTTTGTGTCCTGATAAAAATATTATTACTATTTCTTTATATTCAAAGTTGACCTTAGAAATAGGTAAAAATAGAAAAACAAAAAACTAGGTATGGTATTATTTCATTTTAATGTTTTCTCCCTGTACACAGAATTCTATTGTTTAATTCTACTAACGTCCACTATATAATCTAATTAAATAATTAATAACTTACGAAATCCACGTCGAAACGTAGTGAGAGCTCTTCACATAAAATATATAAAGAAAAAATTATTCGTCCATAAAAGGTCGTAAGTTAATATTTATTTAATTCAATTTTTTAATCATAATTTAAAAAAATATAATTTTCTGGACAGCGTAGGAATATAATCCGCTTTTCCTAGTTGAGACGACTGACTGTTTCGGCCTTGTTTTGCGCTCCTTGAAGGAAAGTGAGGAAGACAAAAAAGCGTTGTGTAATGAAAGGAGCAATTGTAAATATTTGTAAGGTAGTTTATAAGTCTGACGAGGAAGATTGACTTCCTTGGAGAGGTATTTGCGTCGAAGAGAACGAGCCGATGATTGCTTCAGTGGAGTAGTAATGACTTATCCTTAAACATGTTTATTATCGGTGCATTTCAGAACATATTATTGCAATGAGAAGTTAAGTTTCCCTTCGCAGTCGTCAACAGAGAGCGGAGGAAAATTTCGAGGCGCATTGAATCATCCGCGCTGGAAATAATGTTCTCAGAGATTTCATATTTTAAAAAGTGGGGGTGGTTAATGTGCGTATTTTGATGAATACGTAAAAAATACATAGAAATATCATTTTCTATAACGGAATGATATATTCGAGGATTTGTCATCAATAAAAGATTCTTTTAATTACGTCAACGTTTCGGCAATTCATTTTGCCTTCATCAGGCAAGAGATCAATTTAAAAAATAATTCACATTACTAAAATAAGTGATGTAACATGTGCAAAAATATTATTGTCAAGTGGGTTGGCAGCAGTGGTAGGGTTGTTTCGCCATAACTGAACTTATAAATTGTAATTTTTATTTTCGTTTTTGACCTACACCAGGAAGGATGTAGAGATGTAGTTGGTTGTATTTAGGGGTTATGGCTAGTGGTAATTGAGGATGGTGTGGTTCCATATAATACAGACATGTTGTTTTATATTATCATAAGACTTTTTGGGTTTGTTTTTGTAACGGTTATTTCATAGTTAGTGAGTAATTATTGATATATTGTTTGTGTTAATAAGGTGTTTCAAAGTTGTACTAGAAATAATGNATCAACATCATAATTATTATATTCAACAAAAATCGTACGATTTCGATCTCTTGTTACTTTGACTGTACTTTCCTGGAATTGGGTCACAAATTTGAAATACACATAAAAAACTCAAAAAAAGGTTTTTTTTACGTTTTCACTAATACTACTATTCGTATGAGCCATTTTATGGACTACGTTCATTTCAACTGGGTTTCCCTTTCTTCTTCTTCTCTTTCCACCCCTCCTTGATTCCTTCTCCATGTTTATCTTTTCTTTTTCTTCCGTCCGTCTTGCACCAGTCTTTTTCTTAGCCTTTTCCTGGAAAACTTTACTTCTTTGCAATTTGTTTCGAAACGTTATTCTTGATTGTATATACTCTGTACTAAAATGAAGTTCTTCCGAGTCTTTCTCAGTTTCCTTAAACCCGGTGTTATTCATTTTCAATATTAAACAATTTTTTGTCAGTCTTCTGTCATCCATTCTTTTGAGACAATTCACATTTCCCTCCTTTTTTTACATTTTTGCATATATATTATGTTTATAAATTTTGTTTGAGTTTTGCTTAGATATTATTTGTATATTTGGTGTGTATTTTCATGTTATACTTTTATTGCAGCCCTGATGATGATAATATACACAAAACAATGTTGGCAAGATCGAAGATAATTTTATTTTTTTAAATTTTGTCCCCAATCCCAAAAATTACAATTAAGTTATTATTTTCCACTAATAAAAATATATAAAATATAATATAAAAATATTTATAAAAATATAAAAGTAATTATAAAAAAATATTTATATAAAAGTATTTATATAAATAATATTTATATAAATGTAAATAATATTTATAAAGACTATACTCAGAATGATATATAGTTCGATAATAATTCGTAAATGTAACATAATTGTTTTGTGTTAAATTACAAACTTGTTGATATTCTATTAGTATTATAACACGTAGCTAACTTTTTATATTGTCTAGGAATTTTTGCTGAAATTTTTGAATCCTCCTCTATGTCTTAGAGCCCTTGCTCGGAATTGATGGGATGGTCCCTTGCTTGCTTCGGGAAAGTAAATTAGTTTATTGTCCTCCACATGGTCTTACGCAATTTGTACTGCTTTTTGACAATAAATTTATATAGGGCCTATACTCACAAATTTGTTTCTAATCGGGAGCGGAGTCCCCTGCCCAGTTAGTCCACGATTGGTGAGCTCTTAGGTGACGTTAGATGGATATATCATTGTAGAAAATGTGATTCAGGATTTGGTCTCTTTGTTGCATGATATTGTTAATACAAAAAGTTTAGCAAAGTCTTTAGTTGCAGAAAACCTTGGAACACACAATCTTGTTCTATCCAGAACAGTTTTGACAATATTGAGAATCCCGGTCACTCACAAATTTAACGATTCAATCAGAATTTTACGTTTTCATAAAAAGTTGGCAAAATAATAAAATACAAAAGTCGTTTTTACATTTATTATTAAATAATTTTATGTAGTGAAATTTGTTTAATGATATTGCAGACATTGGAAATATGTATCTATTTAAAAATGATCACAATAATAGTTCAAATTAATCATTAAAAATAGAACAACTAAATTTTCCAGAATTTTCGGGACCCTCAAGTACTTGGTGTTCTAGATGCCAAAATGGCGATATATAAAAACGACCTGTGTAAGAACGGCACTGTATCTCGCGCACTTAAAATACTCGAAAATTTTCTAAAACATTAATTTTAAGCAATAAACTGTTTATAGGTGGTATACAAATATCTAATTTTTTATGTTTCTTTTTCAGGTACTGCAAGATTCTTCCTATTTTTTGCAAGAGCTTCTCTTGTGAATGTTCTGGCGGGCGCTGAACAGGAACGAGCATGGAGGCCGAGGAGTACGGGAACGCGCAGGTACATTTTCAAGTTTAAGGATCTCATTATTTGGGAAATAAACCCAGTAGCAAAAAAAAAGAAAAAAAGAAAAGGTATCGTGAGATTTGTAAGATTGGCGAAACGTAGAGGAAATATAGAAGGCTTTTTTTAAATTACCAGTCCGATATTTTGATACCTTTTTTTTTCACATCCATTTTTTATGCCATCATATTGAAAAAAAATTACAACAAAACCTGATCATGAATTCCTTATTTCACTAGTGTTAGATTCAAGGGGATTATGAAACCATGGAACATTCAGATATGTTTATAAAACTGCATGCATTATCTTAATCAACTTTAATATTTTAATAACCATAACATCCGAATAATTGCATATTACTCATTTCGAGAATTGGAAGAGATAATAAAATTTAAAATAAATAATAAACATAAAATATTGTTTTCTATATTTTACATAAACGCTAATAATTTTCAATAACCTGTTTTCATTATTTACGAAACATTTTGTCAAAATTATATTGTAAAAAATTTAATCAATGTCGTACCGATTCTTTTCATCTTTTATTTAACATCAACTTTTAAATCCGTACGACAAATAATGAGTTGGAACAATGGTTGGTATTCAAATGTTTTACCATAATAGAATTCCAAGAAATCATTCTAATACAGATTTCATTTGCTACTGAAGTGGAAATGATGACGTATCACGCGAATTGTTTACAAGAGAAAAGAAGGAAGATCTAGGAATTTGCTTCTGACGATCGAAGTATATTCACTTCTTTTCTTCGAACACATTGCCTTTATGGGCAATTGAGCGCAAATGCACTGTCACGACCTACAGCGCAATCTCTCCCGCGATCAACGGGGAGTCACGGCAACCACTTCTCTTGGTTACAGACCTTAATAAAGGGAGAACCGCCGCGGGAAGAAACATAATGAGAACTTTCTCATATTTCCGGAAGATACTACGCGCAATTTCTCATAGCGGAGTCAATCAATTTTAGTTGGTGACGTGACTGTGACGCGTTTTCCTCCCTTTCTGCTTAGAGTACGATTATGATGAAGCGGCGATCAGCGATAAGAGGAAAGAGAAGAGTAGTGTCGTGATAAATGAGGGCGTTTATGTCGTCATTGTGACCAGCGCTGTGACCAACGATAAAAGCTACGAATACCCTTTGGTATATTTTCTTCGCTCTTATCGAAGCTACGGTCGCCATTGTCGTTGCGGTTTCGAGATTTAATTACATTGTTCTGCGACGGATTTTGAGTAATTGATAAAAGTTGCGACCACAGTAGAGTCTAATTGTGGGGCAAAAAGGATTAAAACCACAACAGACGATGTGACCATGTAAATAAATTCAACAAGAAGATTTGGCGAGGTTATATTGAAGGATCAGCTGAACGCAGGCTGAAAGAGGCTTTGAGCATCAGCGCATGAGCAGGTGTGCCGATAACTCCTATCGTCTCCTCAACATAAACGGAGGCGCGCCTCTCGCTTCTCCGCTTCACTCTTCCATTTGCTCGTATAGCTGATCGTCGCTCCCTTACACCACAGATAAGACGCGAGCGTCAAAGTGACAATTGGCATCAAAGGGACTATGAGAATTTGTGCGCAATAAATAAATGTGGCTGTTATGAGAAATTACGCACTCGCAAGTTGTGGACACGGCTGTCGGTTCTCTCTTAAATGAAGGACTCTACTCTCGATCTCGTGCTCCACTTTATGGAAGTTCCTACGAACCCCACATCCTACCCAGAAGGCTATACATACCCCTGGCCACTTCCGAATTTCCACCCAACAACACTCGCCTTCTCCTCCATTCCAGATCATAAAATCGTCTCTTCAAGAAGGATATTGTAATATTTTACCTGGAAAATGACGTAGAGCTAGAATTACGTGAGTCAAGCAATTGAGGGTCGGGAGCTATACAACCTGCTATATGACACGAAATACTGATGCCACAAATACGTGCAACTCACACGAAAGATTTCTTTCAAAGATGGTTCAATAGTGCAGAGGATCAGAGTGTTGACACCGTCGAGTGCCGGGCAAGTATACGATTTAACGACGTTGACCGAGCACGGAAGTCGCTGGTTGACAGAAGGTTTGTCTTTGAGCTGAAGGAATGCTTGCTTGCTCGACTTTATGACCTCATAATCGCATAAGCTTGTGGTTTGTGGATATAAAAACCGCTATGTCTTATTTTAAAACAAAATAAAGTTTCGTAAATATCACGTTTTCTTCCATCATTTTAACAAATTATTTTTAAACTTTGAACTTAGCGTAATCTTACATTTTAACTACGCATAATTTATTTCATAATTGGCACAAAAATTAATATTAAATTCCGATAGACGTACGTTTAATATCTGTCTCCCAGGTGGCGTAACTCACGACTCAATGAAGTCCACGTTCTTCCAGAATATGTTTACATTTATGTGCCTTAAAAAACTGGATAACTAATTATACGCCAACAACTGTTTTAAGAATTGAGTGGACACACGATCTCCAAGTTTGGCAAATGTCAAAATGGAAAAGTCATCAATACAGTCATCAATAAATCTTTATTGCCATATGTCGATACATTCATCATCGGTGATCATTGTACTTGCTGAACACATGGTAATGCGTTTTCTTTTCGAGCCATATAAAATAAGTCCACAAAAATCCATTGGCGTTATATTACTAGTTTTACGGAACATAGGCAAGAAATATTCAATTACTTACTACATGTGTAAAGAATCTAACCACTGATACCAAGAAAGCTAGCGAAATTACTCTTCATATAATAAGCCAGTGGTCCAAACAACGCTTCAAATTGTATTCGCCATAAAACAACGTAAGAATCCAAAAATTGTTAATTACCGTTTTGACATAGATGAAAGTTGGATGATTTTTTTCTTGTCCTAAACCATCTTCCATGCATAGTATGTGAAGAATACAAAACTGATGAGCTTCGGGGTGTAGTATACATACACTGACCACGTGACTTTCGAAACACTTGAAAAAAAGTTAGGGGGTAAAGTAATTACTGTATATTTCTGCAGATAAGACGACCCCCAAACTATCAAGAACCAATAAAGTCAAAAAGTGTGCGATTTCTAATGCTATGGATGGCACTGAAGACGATTTGTTATGGGAAACTGATGACGAAGAGAAAATCGACTCGCTGGGTACAGAATGGGACCGATATGACGAGCTTATAAACAACAAAAGTGAGATGTACTTGAGAAGCTATTTCCATGAGATAATAAATGTGAGGGTTTTAAACACTCTTGTGAGCGATGTCTTATTTTATAATGGTTTTTATTTATATAAATTTCAATCTAATTCTTTTTTGTAAATCATAATTATTGAGCAGAGGTCCAAGGATATTAAAATGAATTTATACGGTCAACGTTTCGGAAAGTTTGTAGCACAAGTAATACGAGTAAAGCTTTCCAAATTGTTTATTGTAATTTTTTGTGTATCTGTCCTATAAGCCGTCTCTGGATTTGGGGGCCTTTTTCTCTGATTTAAGTATGTATGATTTTTCTTTGTCTTACCTGCGGAAATATACGGTTCAGAAAGTAGATTGAGAAGATATTTAGATCAACCCGCACCATGCATATATTTTATCAATGTACCCTACACGCGGAGAAGATATGTGAAAATGGTCTCGATGGAAATGGTGTACGGTTGTGGAAAGCGGACGGGTGGTGTAGTGATTAACACCCCTGCGTTCAATACAGGAGTCCCGGGTTCGATTCCCGGCTCGTCGCCATTTTCACCTGACCGCAAGTCATCACAACTCGCACTGTGTTCTACAGAATACTGCTCAGACTAAGAAACCTTAGTTTACGTACGCGAATCTGCAAATTGCCGAATCCGTTCGAAAAGAGATGTATTCTTCATGTATTCGAGTTTCTTCGCGTGACGCCTTGAGTCTGATACCGCTGAAAAGCAGCAGCTGTTCATAAATAGATTCATGGATTAAAGAAAATGAAACATGTCATACAACACAATTTACGAAATGGTTTAACGACTGTGTTGCCAATACGATTCAACTGAGAATACCAAATATAGCATTATTCGTTCTTCAATGTTCGTATACTGGGAGTGTTACTTCTTGCAATAGGCAACGGGCCGTTAGACACTCGATGGTACTATCGCAAGTTTATGAATCAAGACGTCGATAGTATCTCGATAAGTCGACATACTTTCGTGATGTCATATTTACTTATGACAACTAAGAAGTAAAAATAAAAATTAATTTTATTACTTAAAGCCAGGAAAAAGAACGATAGCTAGTAGTGTTTGCCGAGAATCTGCACTACACTAAGTTAACGTAAGTATCACACATTTTTAAAAATTGTCAATAAATAAGTGCATTACAAAACTTCGTCAGAGAAGCATATTGGCTCAAATTTTTACATGTTTTGTATATTCTCTTGCTGGTTTCTATGGCTTTGAGAAATTCGTTTCTAGCATTTTTAACACGTTGAACAGACTTTATATTGAATTAAGTACTGCACATAAATGTATATTTTTTAGGATTTATTTACTTATTTAATGCCATTTTGGCAAAGGTTAAGGCATGAATCCTGTTTTTCCACCTAATCGTTGGACTTGGGGAAGGGAATTGGGAAGGAGCGATGTTGGGTTGCCGCGGAACTTATGGTACCGAACCGACACTTGTCTCGAGTAGGTGAGGGAAATCCCACCTGAAAACTTCACCTAATTCGCTAATTTTTGGTTAAATTGCTGTAATCAATCAGAATGTACAAGTATTAAAATAACATATTCTGTATGAACGTGTTCAGTGGTATTATTCTGTTACACTTGCACATTTTAGTGACATGTAGATACACATGAAATTCGGATTTTTTAAAGTGCGTTTCGATTTTTTAGTGCATCTTATGGGATTTTTAGAGAATATATTCCGATGTATGTAAGACAATGATTCGAAGGGTTCCCGTCGCTGGAGTCTTTACGTAGTATGACGTTTCCGGTCACCAAAAGCCCTAAAACCATCTCATCCCCTCAGTGGCGAGATCTACACCGCAATCAGGAGTGAGGGGGGCTAATCGGGGAGCATTTTTGTTTTAAAATTATGGTATTACAACACATACTTTATTAATATTACCTTTAAACAAAATGCATCAAATAAATAATTATCCATCTGGTATTATTAATAACAATAAAATATATTAAGTTATTAATGTGGTATTATTAATCTCGTATTATTAATAATAATATCAATTATATTGTTAATAATAATAACAAATACTCGTATTAATCTGGTAACACTTTTACAAAGTTTGGTGGGGGATGGGGGCTATAACCCCAAAGATCCGCCAGTGCTCCCCCTTGTGTTATAGAGAGAATTCTTTCAGGAGACGAACTATGGAAAGTTACCTCGCGTCCGTTCATTGCATGCTTCACTACGTGCGTCGCAATCTCGAAGTGAAATCAGAATAATGGAAGCAGTGAATAGTTGTTGATCTTGACGTGCTTTGCCGGTCACTCCACGTGCGCACACGTGTGTATACCTCTGCGCTCTCCTCTCCACGCTCGAGAGCGCGCGCTTCAGCCTCCGGCTTCAAATCTCTGCCTCAGCTTCAGCACGTAACTGTACACACGCACGCACGCACGCAGGCGTCGCGGCGCCCAGCGTCGGTTTCTCTGTCTCGTCTCACGGGCGACGGCGATAGATGAAGAGGGCAAATCCACTGGGATAAAGTGAAAGAAGGCAGGTTAAGGTATTACGTGAGTCTGAGGGACTAGGCTTAAGTACCACCCCACCCNATAGTTTGACCTATTCTCTATCCAGTGGCGATGAATTTTCATACCCTTACGGCGCAAAATTTTGATTTATTTGACTTCAAATTACTGTGAGCTTATGTGGAGAAACTTACGCGGACTGAAGTATTTTTGATATTCTGACAAAAGTACCGGATTAAGACAAAAAAATCTTTCTAAAACATAGCAAATGGAAATAGGAATTCAATTAAGATTTTCATACTTTACGGGGAATGTTCAAGAATAATTCACCAAAAACTGTGGAAAGTACTGTTTCAACTGAAATGGCAGCCGCATGACGTGACTGAAGACAATGCGACCCTTGTCAAAGAAGGAGTCAAACGACAGTTTAAAATAATTATCAAGTTTTAAAATCACAAAATAATTGTTATCATCCAATAAAAAAATTGTAGAATTATTAATTAATGAGAACTACTTTGGTGAATATTTCCAAGTTTCGTGAATAGTTGGCAACTTGACTTCGGTCAACGCCCACATAATACCTTAACACATAAATTACACATACCAAATGTGAAATTTGCATATAAAAACAAAAAATGGTTCATACCTACAACACAAATAATGGAAATATTAACTGGACATGCAGATATTAAACCATATTTGCAAAGAATGGGGTTATCGGAGATTAATATTGATGTGCATGAGGAGCAGAGATGGACAATGCAAACTGTATCCTCCATATATGTAACTTACTTGGACAAGAATGTGCAATATGGCCAGACAACATGAAGAGAATGGGAATACAGTATCATAAAGTCAGAAGATTATATAGCAACAGAAGAACGGTATAAATCCTTCGAAAGATGTATCACAGACATATTGATTGTGTGCAAAGTAATAAATAGATAGTGGACAGTTCGCCACCTCCCCGTCATTACGAACGGGAACATCACCTTTTAGTTCGGCGATGGACAAGTGGGAACAGCCCCTGAAGGAGAAAAAGCACACAAAGAAAACAATAGAGATAAAACGAAGAGAGAACCACGACAAGAGAAAACAATAAGCAACGAAAATGATAAACGAGAAAGAAAGATAAGTAACCCAGGTAATGGCATAACAACCGAGAAACTGGAATATTGATAATAAAAATGAGAACGAAAAAATAATTCTACTGATTTTTAACTATTCGATGAGGGCAATTATATTGTGATTTTAAAACTTGTCAACAAATTTAGTTCGTCGTTTGACTCCTTTGTCAAGGATCGCATTGTCTTCAGTCACGTGATGCGGCTGCCATTTCCGTTAGAAAAGTATTTTCCACAATTTTTACTGAACTATTCCGTAAGGTATGAAAATCTTAACGTCATTGCGTTCCCATTTCCACATTTCTATGTTTTAGTAGGGTTTGTTTTTTGCTGTGTGAAGTCTGTACTTTTGAAAGAATAAATAAGAATAAGAAAAACACATAAGTCAGAGAAAGTTTCTCCACATAAGCCCACAGTAATTTAAAGTCAAATAATGCAAAATGTTATGCCCTAAGGGTATGAAAATTTCTCACCACTGGATAGGGATTTTTTTTAGTACTTAAGCATAGTCGCTCTGATGGATATAATATCTTAAAATTCAATTACAAATTGATTTTGTCCCAACATACTAACTAACAAACTAAGAAACAGGTGAAAAATGTAAACTGGTAAAAATATAAATATTAAATAAATTGAAATGCGTAGACAGTGCCGGAAGCGGTGTTTCAGAGCCGACTGAAGACCCCTGCTGTAAACGCCCCCTGGGAGACTCTGGAGATCTCTCTCCAAATGCGTGGAGTGTGTTTATTGCCGAAGCGCTCTGAGGAACCGCAGGACTATCCTGTTGCACGGGATACATGAAACGGAACCGCGCAGCTCAAAAAATGCAGACGAAATCAATCCGTACTCGCGGCTATTATGACAATGGAACTCTTCTCGCCTACATTGTAGACACAGCTACTGGAAAGATTACACGTACAATAAAGGTTGATTTTGTAAAAAAAAACCGGGCCAAAAACCTCCAGAAATAAAGTTCATAAAGAAAGTTAGGTTTCGCGGTCACTTTAATGGAGAAAGAATTGGACACTCCAGCACACAAAAATGGGAGAGCTAAACTGTTTTTTTTTGTAAATACCTCAAAACCTACGTGAGATATCAAAAAAAAAAAAGTTAAAGTTGTAGCTGACAAAATTTCCAACAAATTTGCTTCTTAGAAATTACATTGTCAGACGCACACGAACCGAGATATGATCGCTCAACGTGGAGACCTCCTTTTGCAATTTTTTCTTGTAAGGTATTTTTACAAAAAAGAAAGTAGAATTTTTTAGTTTAGACCGATTTTTGCATACTAAAAAGCGCTAAATGTGTGCATGTAAGTGTTTGTACATTTAATACCACGTATGTAGATGTACAATTTTGCATGTATGTATTTATGCACACTCATACACACACATGACAACTACAAAAACGTGCATTCTTGAAGCGTTTTTAGCTGTATACACACACACTATCAAATACGAGTGCAAATATGAGTTGGAATATATTCACATATACTTGTCTGAAATAAAAAGTGCGCATACATACGTATAGATTAGTCAGTATATACATGTAAATGAGGAAAAATGAAAGTCATTATTTAAAAAAATCAAATTTTTCCTTTAAATTCAATATTTCTAAGCGTTTACAAAAATATGAATCTATTGTTATAAGGTAGAACAAAATGTTTATTTAATGGTGGAGATAGGAACACAAAAGAAATTACGGTAGTACGAACGACTTACCGACTCCTGTATTAGTTTGAATGAATGAATGAATAAACGATTATCTGACAACTCGTCTAATAAAAATCTGACCTTATTTGAATTTTTATATTCGAAGAAAATTTTTTTGTTTTAAATAAATAAAAATAAAACTGCGAGTTGCGCTCATTTGGATCAGAGCGTCCGTACGGTTTTCTGTCGATTGGAATCGATATAAAAAACTAGCACTAATTTAACGTAAATGTCCGTAAATGTTCTTAAGGGGAAACTGAAAGCGATATTCAATTACGTAGCTATTTTCTTCGTCAGTATTCAACTGAGGACTCCAATAGACCATTCTTCAAACACATTGCGTTAATTTGAACCATAAGTAATTAAATTACTAGATATTAATAGTCCGTGATTGATGAATAACTGCGATTATGATTTTTAACAGAAACAGAATAGATAATGGTATTGAAAATTTGTGTATTTATGTTTGATTGGCGCCTCATACGTCCATAACCTTACAGATAGATCAGCAACATATTGCCGGAGTTGTGAAACAGGAATGTAGAAAGGGAGTATTAATAAATGAAACCTAAACAGAACGTCGGATCTTTTTGATGAATGTTGTTTGTAGTTCCGAGAGCATGTATAAACAGTTGACAGTTAATTGGGTCAGTGTATAAACTTCGTGCTAATAAAAGAGACGATGAATCAAATTGATATTTGTGTAATTTGTGCAGCAGTTATTAAAACAAATAATTACGAGGAATGAAATCAAGAAATACGTATACGAACAACAAGATGAACGTATAGACGAAGAGGGAAGTAAAAATAGATTTGAAAACTCTGTGGAACGAGTGTGATCTGGGGGGGGGGTAAAGAACGGATATTACCTGCCATGGAGTGAGAGAAAGAAATATAAGCGGATACGTAAATACAAAAAAGGAACTTAAAAAGCGTATATCTTTTCGGAGAATACGTGATTTTTTGTCATTTAAAATTTTCAAGCATTTTTGACACAATACACTGAAAATTGTTCTAGAAGAAAAATAATCTGAGGAGAAGTATCGTTGATTGTATGAAAAAAAATTTAAATAAATAACTCTATTAACATCAGATCCTTTCAAAAATTGTCACAGATGTTTTGTCCTATTGTGAGGAAGTATCGATGATTCATTGCATTTTACAAGTCTAATTTTATCATGACAACTGTTTTTTTTTAAGTTGTTTTGAATGAGAAACAAGTGTTACATCTGTTTTAAAAGAATTGCACAGTCGAAACGCAGTAGTGCACTTTATGTACGATGTTTTTATACAGCAATGTGGTTTAATTAAAGTATTTTGAATAAACGTTCTTTAGGTTGTAAAATACCGGAAGGTGGCTGCCAGCCTCCCTCACTGCGTCGCCACTTCTTCGTTCCGAGTCCTCGAGATGGTCTCTGACATAGCCTTCCGCTCTCGCCAACATCCTTACCCTTCGCGATTGGAATGATTCACATACTGGATGGTTCTTTGGGCAGATTTTATTTTACCATGCAAGTAAAAGAAACAAAATTAGTTTAATTCTGGATTCCGCTCAAAATTTTAAGAAAAATTATACCAAACAACAACCATTTTCAATCAGTCGCAGTCCTTTTATTTTGGAGGGAGACGATTACACTACTTTTACCAACATCAATATAGAATTATTGAAAGCGGACGTGCTGTATCATTTTTCTTCTCATTTTGAGACGAATTCAAAATTAATCTAAATTTTGTCTTTTATTTGCTCGGTAAAAATTAATTTGTAATAAGAATTATCCAGTAGGTGAATCATTCAGGCCGACAAGGGTAAGGATCTTAGTGTGAATGAAAGGTGATGTGTCAGGGACCATTTCTTGGTCAAGACGTCTCGAAACGAAGAAGTGGTGACTGAGAGAGGGAGGTAACCAGCCGCCTTCCAATATTTCACAACCCGTAGTTGTTATATACTTTTCAATTAGTTTCTGCAGATACCTCAATTCTCAAAAGCAGTCACAGGCACCCTCCACCGTAAAATGTTACTGGTATATTTATCTTTCGTTTCTCTGCTCGACGTATCCCAAGAAATGTTGTGCAGGAAACAAGAACATAATTATTTTAATTTTATATTAAATAAACTGTTCGTGGAACAGTGGTAAACATTTCTTGCAACGTAGAGAGTAACCATTATGAACGAAGATTAGAATCAACAATAATCAGGACCGTAACCGGGATTTCTTTTTTATATTAATCAAATTAATTTGTTCTTTATAAATTTTATGAACTATATTTCTTTATATATTTTATAACTTGTGAAAATGGCAAATAAAAAAAATTGATAGGAATTGAGTACTTTCATTTTTTTTAAAATCCCCCCTCCCCCACCTACATGCCTGTTCGCTGTGTTTCGTCGAAAAAAATTAAAATATTTTCAAATCTATTTACGCAAAAGTAGGATAAGGTAAACATTCAGTTTTTCAGTTACGGGTAATTATTACGCTTATGTATGAATACATTTTTCCTCGCAGTAAAAATACTCCTCATTTCACAGTATTAACGGAGGCAATAAAATTATTCCCGGAATCCTAAAGTTTCGTTATTTACCAGGTCCCAGGAAGTTTTTAGAAAACTCATTAAGAGGCAGGTGAAAAGGTGCTCAGTAACAAGGATGATACTCCTCGTGCAAAAACCCGAGGCGCCTCCGCTCCAAAGATCGTAAGCGTCGCGCGCGCAGACGGTGTACGTCTTTCCAACAGCGAAAGGGTGAACAGCATGAAGCGATTGAAGCATTTTATCTACATGGAACATATTATACTCAAGTTATCGAGAGTTTGAACACTAAAAAAAAAAAAAGATGGCGGACTCGAGTGGTGTTTCAGGGCAGCCACCACCAATATTTTAGAACAAAAACTCCACACTCGTTAATACTTGGATTGTCGTTTGATATTAAAATCCTCGTTTGGCAGAACTTACACATGCCTTACGGGTGTACCAACGCAATGGAAACAACAAAGAGACTATCGTAAAATGAATTTCGTTGCAAGTAGATTAATAAATTAAGATTTCTTGAATAGTTTACGCAACGTATTTATAAATAGGAATGTTAATTTTGTGTTACACTACAAAGGATAAAGAAGAGTATTTTAAGGACTGGCTCTCCTAGAGTTATTTCGTCAAGTTTGGTGGTAGTGAATACAACGTTTAAGATGAAAATATCACTAAGTCGAGTAGTATACGACATAGAGGGATTCAATGGAGTAGATTGGCAGTTCTCCCGAATTTGGTAACTCTTCACATGGCAACTGGACTATAATTACGGAGCTCCTCCCTCCCTGAACCNAAGTGGTAGTTGCTAGTGTTAGTAGGTGGGCCGCTTAGCTGGGTCTACCAACAACTTGGCCCAAGTGGAGGGGGTTAGTAGAAGTAGTTAGTAATAGAGTTATTGATACAAGGAGGAGCTGGATACAGAGCTTTGCTTTTCAGTAGTCACTTAGCTACATGAACTGGGACATTAATGTGAAAAGTTACACATTTTCTGTTCCCATCGAACCCGGGATGACTTGGTGATGAGCGATAACACTACCACCTGCGCCACCGCTGGGGTTAACAGGCAGATCGTCATGCAGGAACCGTGGGTTGTACAATTCTTACTACAGCAAGGCAAAAATTGATGGCGTGTACGCAGAGTTTGTATCTCCATTATTCCTATATAATATAAGTTATGTTTCAAATTATTAGACATCATTTATGCGACGATTTCCTTTATTTATTTATTTAATGCCTTTTGGCAAAAGGAGGTTCAGGCTATGAGTTCTGCTCTTCCAAATAACCGTTGGAAATAGGAGAGGGAATTGGGAAGGAGAGATGTAGGGTTACCGGGGAAGTTCTACCGAACCAACATTTGCCTGGGGTGAGGGAAGCCCCAGGTGAAAGCCTCACCTAGTTCAGCCGAGTAGGATTTGAACCCACGCTCTAGCACTCAACGGTACGAGGAAGCGAGGACGCAACCACTAGACACGCTGTTAGCCAAGAGAAATAAAATGGGAATCTTGACCTAGAAATCTGGGCGAAAACGTTTAAACAATTAAAAAAACTTTTTTAAAATCAACATCAAATACATAAATCAGATATTAATTATTTTTGGTTAAATCAAACACAGTGATGCATCTGTTTTCATCGATGATTTGGTCGAAAATAATCTGTGAAACCCGAAACTCACTAAGTCCATAGTAAATATTTTGATAAGAGTCTAAATAAATATTATTAATCCTCTCCAAAATCAAGCCAAGAACACATTGTAGAGATTAAATATTGTTCCTAAAACTATTAAAAATTTTAAAAATTAATAGGAATATACCGACAAGGGCTGGTCTAATGGTAGCATCTTCGCTTCCTCGATACCGCTGAGCGGGAGAGCGTGGGTTCAAACCCTGCTCGGCTGAACTAGGTGAGGTTTCCAACTGGGGTTTCTGTGACCTATTCCACACAAATGTCGGCCGGGCAACCCAACATCTCTCCTTCTCAATTCCCTTTCCCAAGTCCAATAGTTCGTTGGAAGAGCCTGAAGACCTCATGGTCTGAACCTCCATTTGCCAAAAACCATAAATATAAAATAAATTAAATAAATAAGAAAGATTAATAGAAATAATAAATGAGCATTTAACTATTGTCCTCCACACGGATTTGGAATCAAACCACAATCTGAGGTCGCTCCCCTACTTCGTCAATTAGTCCTAAGACCAGCTTCAGAGTCCATGGACCCTTGTCACCCAAAAAAGTTGTCCACAGAGATCTGTTTTCATGTCACCTTGTAAGATTCGACAAAAATGGAGCAAGACATCACCATTAAATAAGTGATTACTTTTGATCAGATGAAGAGGGTAACCGGGAATCGAACCCCGGACTCCTGGTTTGATCGCAGGGGTGTACATACTTTTCTCCACGTCAAGGTAAATGTAAAAAACCATTAAATAAGTTCGCAAACATTTTTGTCGCAAAAGTAGCATTTGTCCACCACAATCCGAATTGACAATAACAGAAGTGGAGTCAAACCTAGGTATTGCAGGAATCCCTTAAGGCATTATATTCACGTTGACTGAAGTCTAGTTGCCAACTAGTCGTGAAACTTGGAAATATTTACCTAAGTAGTTCTAATTAGTACTGATTTTTTTCATATTGGATGAGAACAATTATTTTTTATTTTTAAAACTAGATAATAAATTTAGATTGTCGTTTGACTTTTTCTTTGACAAGGATTGCATTGTCTTCAGTCACGTGATGCGGATGCCATTTTTGTTAGAACGGTATTTTCGGCAATTTTTGGTGAATTATTCGAGTGAGGTATTCATTCATTGCGTTCCTATTTACATTTGCTATATTTTAGTTGACTTTATTGATATGTTTTGCCAGGATATCAAAGAAACAAAAGTCCACAGTAATTTTAAATCAAAATAATTGAAATTTTTGCGCCGTAATGGTATGATAATTCGTCACCACTGAATAGCGAATGGTCCAAACTATCATTTGAAACATTTTTTGGGGGAGTACTACGCAAAGTCGCTGTGACGGATACACCTTAAGATAGTTTCTCTCTTGAATCGTCAAAGTGCAACTATAAATCGCCCGTAGAACTTTCGAGCCACCGCCATTTTGGTTGGAAGGAGTAGAAGTGAACGGCGCGCTCGTTAAGTGCCGTTCGCTGGATACGACGAACGCGCCCGCGGCCATGACCTTTTATTTCCAAAATAAATATAATTGAGCCTCGGAGAGTTAGGACGCATCGACTTCCAGCCTAGTTCCTTTGTGATAGACAACGATTAGAAGGCGGTAGCTGCCATCATGCAACATGCAAATCTCGACCGTGCACGCCTCATGTTCGGCTTTTCGGCCTTCCCTGGGGAAGGCTTCGTCTAATGGAGATGGTCAGAAGCAATTGGCTTTTATTGGACGCACGGCGGGGACCCACGGATTCGCGACGACTGTCAATATCGGGAAATTATTCTTCTCCCTTGATGCGGGTTGTCAGAGTGGGGTACTTCCACAGCGATCAATACGGGTGGATGTGGGAAATCTCTGAGAAAACATGAAAAATTGCTTCACCATTTAAACGGAAATAAGTATCAATCGAAGCACGTTGTTGTAGTGAAAATATTGTACTGCTTTGCAATGAATGTAATGTTGGTTTAACATACGGATTTAATTCATTTCTCTGCCGAATTTTCATATTAAAGTACTTGCAAACGAAAGTGGCGTCTAGCAACGTAGGACACCTCCACGATCTCTGGTGCTCCCTCCAGCTCTAATGACCACACCGTAGGGCTCTGGAGTTAAACTACTACGAACCCAAAAAAATTGACAAAGTTGGTTTTATTACCATTTTCATTTTATTTATGTAATCTACATACAATTACAAAGAAAGTGGATCTAAGAACTATATAATTACCGATAAAATTAAGGGTTTACGTCAGGTTCTTTCTTCTATTTACTGTTGATCCTATCCTTTTTTATTTTATCGTAACCATATTGAATTTGAACTCATTTTATTCGCAGTTTAACACAGAACAAAAATATTTTTAATTTATAGATGACAGTGAAGTAGCTTTATTTTCAAAACTTCTGTAATTAAGAAAATCCTTATTGTACCAAAATAAGAAAATCCACAACCTCTTTATACAACACATCAAGAAATTCAGAGAGTAAAATTCGTAAGATTAATGTTTTTGAAATTCTGAAAGGAACATAACTTTTAATTTTTGTTGTTGATAAATGTCACTTCTTGCGTGATTTGTATGAAACTGATTTGAATGTTTAAAAAGTACTTTTCCTCTGGAATATTCTGTAAGACTGCTTGACCTCTAATAAAAAACAAGTAATTAGCTGTACTTCTCATACCTTGCGTGTAAGAATTTCACAAATCACTTATGACGCTTCCAAGAACTTCCCGGAAATGGTTGTGCCCTGGAAATGTGTTATGTCACTTACATGCATCATAAGATGTAATGACAGGATGTACGACAAGAACACTCAGACGAAACCACCTACTCATTTGTTCATTGTATGCACTACAAAAACATACGCAGGTGGAATGCTATTCAATTATTTAATTCACACCGTATTTTATATCATAGAATCATTGAAATAACGGAATAAATTTCGATTTTTCCTCCTTCTGTAAAAATTAGTACTAAGAACGAATCAATGACAAACGTCAACCGAAGTCAGTTATAACAGTTACTTTGAAAAGGTGAAAATGTATTATAAAAATATATTTTGTACATAACTGTAAAGAGAGGAAATTGTATATTTTTTGTGATATATATATATATATATATATATATATATATATATATATATATATATATATATATATATATATATATATATATATATATATATATANGAAATTCTTTTGTTGTGAAGTCGGTTAATGAAGAAATAAATTAAAAATTTCGGAAGTGAGAGGACCTTAAAACCATACATTTGACGTAATGAAAACATTTTGTAGATTGAAGGCACAAATGTAAAATTGCACGAATTTTCACCAATAAATTCAAAAGAATATATTTGATGAGGATCGTGGGTGTCAAAGATACACCAATCACTGAAAACATCCAGATTCTTCAAATGAGATCCATTCTTCTCTATTTTTTGAATAAATAATTACATTTTATTGTGAAAACAGCAGTTGCGAAGGCTGTGGAGGATTTAATACTTATAAAAGGAATTATTTAATAAATACGCACTGTTATCTATTTGTTATTCCAAAATGAAGATAATTTTTGGAGTAAATATTCGATATTAATGAAACAAAAGTATTAGTGATATTCGCACCCATGGAAAATGTGAGTCTTTGCATTACAAATCAGGGATGGCCAAATAATCGACTAAAAGCGACAGGAAATTTTTCCACAGTGTAGGGATTTTTTCTTTTTCTTTTTTTGCGTTGGGTCGGATTAGTCAGTCAGTTAACCCGTAGAACTATCGTTTGCGCGATCAGTTTATTGAAACGAGTTGTTTCAGGTTTCTGCAAATGGTGTCGTTTCAATAAACAGATTAATTTTCGAATTCACGACTCGAACAGATATGACCCGGAAAAAACCGAAAATTTGCGGTCAGTTTTTTTGCCCACTCCTATCACAGAGGTGACCCCCCATCCCCAAAAACTCTATATCCCATCGAAACCTTTCGCTTGAAGCAGATTTTGTTTCAAAACCTTGAGAATAATATCGACGCAATTGTATGCTGCTTCGGATGCACACGTTTTAACATAAAATTTCCCACAGTTTGAATTCCGTTACGCACAGAATAATAATGCACGTCCAAATGTATGTGTGGGAATTGATTAATATTTCAGGCATTTTATTCATTTCTTTAAAACACATCTCTCGATCCTCGTAACAATGAGCGAGTGTTCGGTACAAACCGTTAACGCGATCCTATCGATTTTCCTCGAAACGAACTGTTCCCATTCGTTCGTACGTTTTGAGTATTCCAGCAGCGCAGTCTGGTGAGCACAGAGGGAAGGAGAGGTGTCGACGATGATCTTCCGAATAACAGGACTTCAGGGCCATTGACGGAACTTCCTCCAGACGGTTTCTTTTATTCCCATTCTTTTTTTGTATTCGTGGATATTCTCGATGGACAGAGGCTGGAGGCGGTCTCGCCCATTACTTTGTCAAAAGTGGAAAGCGCAGACACAAAAACCGACCATCAATATGCGTGGTATCATGTGTTTGGGAAGCTGTGGGTGGGGGGTGGGAGGCAAGAGAAGGAGATGGTGGCGCTTGAAACCTCCCGCAGTGGGGGATGTGAAGTCATGTGGCAGACGAAAGTGAGGGGTGTCAGTGGCGGTAGACAGGTACAGGAAATAAACGTGGACTCTCGAGGTTCTTGAATAGGGGCGGCCGTCTATTGTAATAACTCATTTCAAATTTAGAGGTTTTTTTCTAAAATTACAATTTATATATTCCGAATAATCTGCAGTTCGATAGTAATACGAACTTGTGAACTATTTTTTCAAACATAAACAAACTCTTTCGGCACAATATAATTCGGATGCCCACAAATTGTGTTCTATCGTTTCTCCTCCTTTCCCGCAGACACAGTCTTTACTATTTCGTATTTTGAATCATTGGAAATAAGAATTTATATCCCGTGACCTAAGAACACCCGCATCATTTCATGTCCTGGGTTGAACCACTTCCTAGTATATATATATATATATATATATATATATATATATATATATATATATATATATATATATATATA
>NNCF01126296.1:100636-117154 GCA_002313205.1 Laupala kohalensis
CATAAAGGCGATGCATCGGAAAGAACCAGATGTTTCACGTCCCTTTCCTATCACCATTCCTCAGAGAATATTCGCCGTCCGTAAAGACGACCATCCCCTCTGCAAGCACCCTAATCAGAACCCATCACCTATAAAAGTGTCGCCGTGTCGCTTCATCGCATACGCTGATTGCGTATCGATCGTCTTCTCCTTCGGGGGACTCACAGTCTCCTACCACCCTCACCACAACACCTTGCCCTCTCACGGTCACCGTCCTCGTCAATCTCACCAGAAGAACATTGACGACCACTCATACCACTCAGTCATATTTCTTTGCTTCGATACATTTAACTCAATTTACCTTCAAAAAATATGCGTATTTTCAAATTGTTGAAAAATAATAATTTATTAATAGGCAAGGGAGCAATGCTCGGTGGCAGATGGAAAACATAATAGACATAATAAGAATATACATAATACGATAATGTGAAATTAAAGAAATAAATCTTCGTCCAAATGTCTATGAAATACACACACACGGAATAAAATGCTTAGAAAATTAGTACACAACAAGCGAAAAGGATAATACATCTAAGAAATTAAAAAATTAAGTTAGGTCCATATGTGTGTATATTGACTCATACGTACAGAAACACATTTTCACTTACAAACAGATACAGACACACACTCATACGTACAAGCACGCAGCAATATACACACATATACCATTACTCCTCCTATAACCTTAATGTAAAAGTAATTGCTATAATATAATTAAAGGGATTAGTGAATTATAATATATTAAAATTATAATAAAATTAACATTTATAATATAATTATAAATATTGAGAAACCGGAAGTGGAACGCGGTGTGTAGATGAAGTCGGTATCAGTTGTCCAGAAATAGGTTTTTCTATTCCCAAACATTCAAACCCAAATCTCAAATTTGGTTTTAATACATCAATTGGTTCGTGAGTTATCGGGGGAACAAAATTCTTAACGTACTATACACACGTACATACATAATATGTACGCACACACACATATGTAATGACTTTTCATGGTTTGAGAGTGTCAACTGCACTTTGCCAAAAAGGGTCGTATCATTCTGGAATCGTTCTATGAAACTCCTTGCCCGAAAATATAAATTATATTATTAAATTGAATATCTTCAAATCCGCGGTTGAAAAAAACCTCCTGCACCAGTGCTTCTACACTGTAAAACAATTTATTGATTTTAATAAAAATTAAAGCCGCCTTGTACTTTCTCACGTCATTGCTGTAGTACTTTCAAAATATCTGACAATTTCAAAACTATTTTCTTGCATAATTGTATAATGTCTTATTATTCATATAAGCATAGTTTTATATGTAATCAACCTTGGCGCGGTTGTGTACATTGATTCTTTACCCCATCCTGCTTCGGGTTTTTCTCCGGTTTTCCTTCGGGCAAAGGCGAATTTTTTTATACATACTCGCTAGGCTCTTACCTAGGGGCAGCATCAATTGAAATAATTATTAGTGAATTTAGTGTTATTTAATAGTTACGAATTATCAACAATACTTTCCGAATGATTTATAGCTTGATAATAAAACGTACTTGTGAAATGACTTTTCTATGTTTTATTAAATACTATATTTGTTGGTATTTGTTAATACTATAACAAGTGTCGAACTATTTTTTTTATCGTTAGGAGTATGTTGAAACGTTAAATCCGGCTCTGCCTTAGAGGCATTGATCGGAATTGATGGGATGGTCCCTTGCTTGCGGAGAGTAAATTAGTTTATTATCCTCTTACGCAGTTTGAAACTGCTTGTTTGACAATAAAGTTTATTATTATTACTATTATTATTATTATTATCATCATCATCTTCATCATACACATACATGCACATGCGACATTGGATATCAATTGTAAATAGGATCTCCTGGAGCCTATTTACAAAGATCTGAAGAGATCTCAAAATATCTTTTTAGACCGATTACAATATTTTCCTTACACACTATGTAATTGAAAAGTAAAAAACTATGAACGGAAGTGCACTGTGCTTATTAGTTTATTGTATATTGTTCGCAATAAATTACTTTGCTGTCCTCAGCGTTGTCTTAGGCAGCTCTCTTGACAATATATTATTCATTTATTGTCAGTCTAATTGACTTGATGTTGGTGTTGTGCTTGGGCACAGTGGAACGAATATTACTGTGTGTCTTAGATTGTGTTATTAACTTGTATTTCTTTACAGTACGTAATCCTTTCTGTGACATCTGTTAATATTTTTTTGGATATAACTTGAACTTGTAGAAGTTGGAAATTCGAGTTGGCAGCCATTTCTTTAACTTATAGTTTAATTTTTGGTTGTAAATTTGATCTTGCTCACCTTATTATCACTGTGAATTGTTTATTCTTAAATTGACTATCATTTTCTCGCAGTTCTCAGAGTGCAACAAATGTTTTGTTCTTCACGAAGACGTACGTAGTTTTTCTCCATTCCTTTATTAAAATAAATTATTTCTAACTTCTGTTGATGCTACAGGGTGATATTTTTTGTTGTATAGTCAACGCTTTTCCTGGTATTTCAATTGTATCGAGGAATGCAGGAGTATTACTTAAAAAAACTGGTCACAAATCGCACGCGATCGTTTCTCCCATCGCACGTGATCAATATCAAGGAGACGTTTTTATTGCGGCGTTTTTATCATCATTATTAGAAATAATCCTATGATTCCACACATTAGTGGCAGACGTCGTCAATCAACATACAAGTAAATTGCAATAGCCCCTCCGCTGGATCACATGCTAGCATTCCTGCTCATCACTAAGTCATTCCGGGTTCAAATCCCGGGCCAGAAAAAAAAAAAAAAATTGTATCTTTTCACATTAATGTCCCAGATCATTAATAGCTGTGGCTATTGAAAAGCAACCTCTTATTCTTCTATCTACTTCTTACTATAATTATTACTAACTACTCCTACTAAAACCTCAACGTTGGCCAAGTTGTTGGTAAACCCAGCAAAGCGACCCACCTACCAACAATAGCCCACCAACCGCCTTGTACCTCCTGTCGCTCCATGTAAATACGCTTCAATAGTACATTTCCCGTTTACAAATACTACAATAAAAAAGTAAACTGCTTCTTGAAAATGGGGGGAAAACACGTTAAAGACAAAGAACTCTTGGACATCCTTCGGTCGTCTGGCCCTGTACGCACAGCGGCGGCGGCGGTGCGCGCCTCACCGTCCAGACGTCCACAGTCTTTATTTTTATTTGCGTTACTCCATTCTTCTTGCGGGGGCAAGTACGGGCAGTCATGGCCGTCTGGTCGCAAGTGCGTCGGCAAGGCAACCGAGGTGCATCGCCCAATGCACCGCAGTTGTCCGGCGATGCACTTCGACGCCCGTCTGTCTCGACGTCCTTCCGTCCGTCCGTCTCGCGGTCGCGCTCGATGCCAACGATCTGCGACGTCCGCGATGGTGATTCAGTGATCGTGTGATTTGCGTGTTATCAGTGATGTTTATTATAATATAGCAGTGATATAAAAATAATTCAATTATATTAAAATAAAAAAAAATTAATAATTTTTTGGTGTTACGCATGGATCAATTATGGGGCGAATTTTTCACGTCTCTACATATTAAAAATACAATTGAGGTATAATTCAATTATATTTTTAATATATACAACGGAAAAAAAATTCACCCCATTATTGATCCATGCGTAACACCAAAAAATTATTAAATATTGAAAGTTTTGTGTCACAATTTACGAGGAAATGTTCTCAAGTTACCACAGGATGGATTATTATTACAGAAAAAGAGGAGAAAATATTTCGTGGTATGTATTGTAAAGCTTATGTACTCGACATAAAAATAGTTGTTATAACATAACGGGGTCCAATATGTGATCAAGAATAGTTGGACATCGAGAATCACTCGTGATGATAGTTAGAGTTGATATCCGTGGGCTTTTGTGTTATTGTTTTGAGTTCGGATGAAAATAACAGTTTAGAACATTGATGAATTTCCCATCAGTTATTTTATGTGATGTATCGTGTAAATAATTAGTCATCGCTTATATTTAAGAGAAAATAATGTTACAGCATTCTTCTTACGATTGATAACTTTCGGGCAAGTAATGATTGATAAGAAAGTCTCTGAATTCCAACAATTAACAATATTATGATTTCAGTTCAAAAGCGAGTCGTCATTTTTTCATATTATCGAGATATAAACAAGATTATTTCATGAGTGGATCCCTTGCAGATGGTCACGCGATCGAATTCCGTGCGAGACAAATGGTAATTGTTCCTTCATCTTTTCTTTCGTTCATTGAATCTCCAATCACCATCATCATGCTGAGGATTATCAAAATGCACTATCATGTTATGAGCTATCAACATCTTATACTGCTTGGATACGTTTAGAGTCAAGGAAGAATACTTTATGTACTAGAAATATGTCTAATTACATAGAGAACGTTATTAAACAAATGTTGCAAATAATAATTCAATTTCTTATCCACATCCACGCAAATTCTCTAGAGAAATCGTGATCTAATGCTGAAAAAACATTGCACTGAAATTTAAATATTTTCCAGCAATATGACAAATGCGCAAAGCGTGAAACGGAATCATAATACAACGTATATTGGTTGGAAAAGATTAATTTTATATATATATATATCAAATCTTCCGAGAAAGGTCCCAGTGAGATTTCATGAGATTGGGTAAATGGAGACGAGAGAGATGATGGAGGATTGGGAACTAAGTAGTGTACTTGGGAGGAAAGACCGAGATTCAGAGACGTTTTGCAATCTGCAAGAAAGGTATTGGAAAACGCTAAGAAAACTGGTAAAACCTGTCTATACATTTGTAATTAAAACTTGCTCACTTAACATTTTAATGGATTCATGAATCTAATGCTTCGTTCTTGCTTCATACTTGTCATGGAGTTTTAAGCATTGGTATCTTTATATGAATTCGTCGACTTCTGTGTTAAGTGTCAAGATTTTAGTTTCCTGTAATATTATGGTAATATCACACAATACAAAAATACTGTGAATTTCCGAGTTAAGTAAAAACATTTTGCTTTTGTCTCTCAAACGGTTGGACACATAATCATAGACATCTCCATCATTGTGCAAAATTTCTTAGTAATTTAAATGTTGAAAGAAATAAAAAAGTTCAACTGCAAACATAGGAAGTTGTTTCATTATTACGGACAACTGACAAGAACACGTGATTTAGCTCTTCACTGTAAAAAATCAGTAGATACTCCTACCGTATTTTATCATTTTTATTTAAAGATGTTGCAAGACCCAACGTTTTTTTCAAATTTGAGATTTCACATCTCTAAACTGTTTTTTTTTTTCAAGTATATCAGGGACTAGTGTTGAGAAACCACGCCGTGATTATTCTTTCAATTATCAATAGCCAAAATACTAAAACCCCATAACAACTCGAGCATAAGAGGCATTTCACTCAACTCGTCCAAGTAAAATGATTACGTTCCTATTCGTACATCTATTTGTAAGGTTAGATACTTCTTTCGGAACACTCGTGCAACATAGCTCTGTACCTTAACAGTATTCATTACCGGGACATCTTTTCTTTCAATATTTCGTTCTATCCCCTTGTTATCCCATTAATTTCAACCACCATCTTCGTCCTCCGAGCTTTCCACGTAGTCTCCCCTCTACCTTCTTTCACTTCCTTTCCTTCTCACGTTCCATTCTTTACCGCGTTCCATATTAATGCAATTTCGGTAACGAATTCTCTAATATCTGGGAAGAGTTACATTCAGTGCTTATATATAAAATTGCCAGCTACTCACGTCATAGATTCCTCTAGTCTTCATTTTTTTTTAAACCAAATTGAAAAAAAAAGAAGAAAGAGTAATACTTGGTGCCTAAACGGTTAGAGATAAGTGACAACCATGAATGACAATATTGTTTGTCTCTGAGAGTTCTACAAAAAAGTACATGACAGCATATGTCTATCTACAAAAATTAACGCAAATAATCGATAAAACGTCATTAAAACTAGAAATGTTAAAACACGAGAGTAATGTAAGAAGGGAAAAAAAATCAATGAATATCAAATTTAATGGATTATTAGTTTTGTGCATTTAATAAAGATAAAAAAGTCTTTAACCCGTAACATTTCGACGAATAGTTTATATTTTATTATAATTTTAATGAAATGGTGCAGCCGCGTCGTGCTTCGGAAGCGAAAATTCGTCCGACGTGGCTCTCGCGTGAAGGTGTAGTGTGTGCAGTCGAGTTTAGTATTAAATTTGTATTATCATTAATTTGAAAAATTAGGGTGCTGAACACGACTTTAAAAACCAGAAAGTAAAAGTATATTGACCTTTCAATATAGATGGATTGTTTTTAAATTCTGAGTAAAATAAGTTTGATCTGAGAAATATCCCGCGCAACGCCGGGTTCCAATCTGCAGTTATATGACCGAATCCTTCAAAGATTCACAACCGAAGTGTTCTGAGGTGATAGTTTGCGTAAGGAGTCAATAGGAACTCGTAATTTTTACACATGAAATAACTTTGTCTACGTTGCAAGCACATTCTCCGCTGATGCGCTTTTGATGCTGGTCAGACGGGAGCTTGAACAATTCGAAAATTCAACTGCGGGGAAGGATCTCTGTTGGCATATTCGCTGATTTTCTCCAGTGCATTCATGACTTTCCGTTTTTCTCCCTCCGCCATTAAAAGAACAATGACCGCTACCAGCAACAGGTTTCAGAGTCTTACAAGCGCCATTTTGGAAATTGTACAAAGCGCATTTATTACTAAATCTGGAGAAGAAATTGCCCATTAAGCTATATTCATGATTAAATTATTTCTGTACGGGGTGTGGAACATGTTTTATTTAGTTAATATATTCTCAGGCTTTCTAAATCGGGTCTAAAATATAAATGTTGTTAATTCTTATTTTGAAGAGTTGAATTATTAATTTTATTATAATAATTATCACTATAAAAGGAATGGCACTGCACTCTATGCTATAGCAGAGCAAAATATGAGAGAGACAAGAATTTCTAAGACGTGTGCTCTTAACATCCTAGTGGCATCCTACTGTTTCTGGAGGAGGAGTTTTTACCAACCCTCAACGAACATTTTGTCACACTAAATCGAAAACCCAATTTCAGGATATTTCGATATTACACTTCCAAGTAAGTGAAGTATGGTAGAGAAATTGCCAAATCAACCCACTCAATACCTCTGCATACTAGTGGGTCTCCGGACTCTCTTGCGATCACAAAAAGGGTTCTTATCTCGTTTCCATCTACGATTATATTTGATTTTTTTTTCAATAATAGTATACACTTCCGTATTTTGTGGATTCTTAATATTATATAACTTGATTTTTTGCAATAAGTTTTTGGAAAGTCAACGTCTCCAGAAATGGAATGAATGATAAATATTTTCACGCAATGGTAAATTTTCTTACGTCCATAAAGTATTATTCCTGTGTAACTGAGGAGAGAAGACGATATGCTATAAGTAGTGTACAGTTATTAATGGGGATACAAAAGGTTGAATCAAGTACTCCCAATGTCACAAAATTCTCGCGTGCAATGCCGAGATATTCAACAAGTCATTTATTTAAGTTTTATTTAAATTTTTTACTTAATAAAAAAGACGTAAATTCTACATTGACGAGATGTGAAATATAATATGGATTTTTATGAATTTGTTGTGGACGCAGTTGTTTACGCCGAATGTGTAATTTTGTGAGACACAGAATTGAAAGGTACTGAAATACGCCACAAAATGATATTTCGATGTTCTACATGAGTCGTATCTCAGCGGTAGAGAACATTTATAATAAAAAAAGACCCTTAGATAGTTACAACGCATTGATCATTGAGATCGTATCTCGAACTGACAGCCGACAAAGAAACGTAGCAAAATAACTGACGTGTATACTCCGAGACATGTAACTTTACCGAAAATAATGCAATATGGCCGCCTAACACGTGTTGCCAACTTCTACGAAACAAATCCTCAACATTCATTCACGTGCAGGTAAAAGATATTAATAGTAGTCACAAAAGCGACTATTTGGTGTATAAAAAAACAAATTAATGACACAACAAACTAATACACACTAATATTTGTTCCAAACGCTCGATGCAGAGAGTACAAAATAGTGCCACAAGAGCACGTGAATTGTATTGATGGCCGATGTTGGCGGTAGATTTAAGTTTAAAGAAATTCAAAAGTACTGTCAACGTAACGCGAAACACCGTAATGGAAGTTCCGGCGAAGTAAAAGCGTTAGCTTCAGTGTGTATGAGCTCTCTCCAAACATCAAGCCAGTTATGTACATATTGCTTCCTTATACCCTGTCTACACGTGAAGAAGATATGTGATAACTTTCGGTCTGGTGAAAATGGCGACGAGCCGGGAATCGAACCCGGGACCTCCGCATGGGGAACACCTCTGCGATCAAAGCAGAAGTCCCGGGATCGATTCCCNTTAGAAAAATTTACTCATATGTACAAGCTTACAATTTCAAGTTACAATTAGTATACTTATAACTAAATTTGATTTTATGTACGAGGTATACTTAATACCTTCAGCATCCGCAAACAAACCCTTAATGCATTTGGTTCCAGGAAAGTGACTTTGGTACCAAAATATTGACTACTACATTATTTTGTTTCTAATATCATGAAAATAGCATTACATAAGTATTTTGTAGATTCTGGGAGAAATTACTTTTAACTGTCCTCACATTCGTGGGTTTCACATGAGACCAATGAGCGCGCATTACGATTTATTGTCGATCGCCTCATGTTTCATCACGCGTGAATTCAAACACAAATGATTTTTTCCCCCTTGAATGATAAATATTCCATAATCATAATCCATACGTGGGAAATATTGAAAATGATGCGACACTACTGTAATCTAGAAATTATAACGTTAACAGATAATAAAACATAAAGAAAAGAACACATTGAAGTTACATATTGCACAAAACGTTTCTGTTGTAGTCGTCATCAGTCATGTAGCTGATCATGGCGACAGTCGAAGTGTGAATATATATAGTGAAAACACACACACACACATTGTACTAGTTCTGACTTCAGTGTTTGTGACAAGTTAGATGTAGCGCTGCGCTACCTGGAGGGAAGTTAATGAGATAGGATCCTCTCAACGCAGAAATATTTTTTTTTACAGAAAAATATAATAATATCGTTTCCACGTTATTTCTTTACTCATTGGATTCACAACAACGAACTGTTATCAGTTGCAGAATTTCCTCCTCGTTCGTCTAAGTTGCTCATCACCAAGAACTGCTCAACTGCTCAAACACGAGACGAAGTACTCTTCTATCATTCTTAAAGAGGTGTCATTCACTTTTTGCCTCCCCGTTTCATTCGCGCCCTCCTCCTACAGGTCTCCTGTTCCGTTGGCAGGTACCAAAATCAAGTTCCACCTGCCGGAAATGCAGATACGAGTCCGGGACATGATCAATCTGTATAATTGGATGATTATGCCTCGCGTTTTGCTGCAGTGGAAGGCACTTTGGTTAGTCTTTGTATCAAGCAATTTCTGTGACTGTTCCTTTCATTCGCGGTTTTCTTCCACACTTCTCAATTATTCGAAAATCTCGATGTCTCGAATATTTCAAGAAAATTCCGTATGTGAACGTTGACACGTATGAATCCACAGATTATCTTGTGGAATCAACTACAAAGAAATCTCATGATCGTTGTATTGATGTGTGGTATATTTTTATTCCTAAAACTTAACTGGAAATAGATGCTTCTCATATGTCTCAGAAGTTTCACAAAAAATTTCACAGAAACCTTTTTTAAGGTCATTGTTATCGGGTTAGTGCGATCTTGGGTTAGTATGTCCACTTTACATTTGAATGAACTTCTTATTTAATCTCAACTATTTCCCCACGAATACGTCAGTTGGTTCAAATCACAAAAACGGAAATTTTAACCATTTAATTGTATAGGGTTCATCGAGAGTTCACAATTAATGTGAAACATCAGAAATATCTTTCTATTTAATTGTCGTTGTTATCTGACCATTCATAAGATTTCTACCCTGAGTTCATCAGTTCATTAATGTTACGTAAGGAATTCCACGGTCGTCGAATTCAAATCAATTCCCTACTCAATTAAAGACTTTTGTCCTAAATAGCAACCAGTCTCTTTTCCTAAGTTTACAACAAACATCACTTCCGTGGCAGTATTTGCTTATAACACGAATGCCAAGACCTTGCGATCAGTGACTACGCGACAGACGAACCAAACTCTCACATATTTATGTTGCATATGAAATACAAAAATAAATTAAACAAAAATATTAATTGTGAAAAAAGTATTTGATTCTTTGAATTTTATTATCAGACTGAAAATTTATACAAACTTTAATGTATATATGAGACCATAGAAACACTTCATGTCATAAAAATTCTGATGACAATTTCGACATCAATAGAAAATCTGTGTGTTTATAATCTTTTCTTTACCATTAAAAAAACAAGAAAATTATTGAATGTGAGCATTTGATTTTTTTTTTTTGCATTTAGTGACAATCGATTTTTATTGAAACTTACCAAAGTATGCACTTTGTATTAAGATTAATTTCAATCCTTGAAACCACAGGATATCGTACCTTTTTTTTTCTTTGTTAGAACACCATTTCTCGGACATATTAATCACCCTACTCAATTACGTACCATTATAAATACAATAAAAAACTATTGTTGAAAAACGATTAAAAACAAAACTTAACTAATCCTTCGGCGTTGAAATATCAATTTTCACAGAACAGAACTTGAGATGAAGTGAGGACGATATTGAAAGTTGTATTAAGTGAGAACCTACCTAAGAGGTAGCGCTATCTCATGGCCTGATAAACTTCGATGGAAACAGTAAATGTGTAAATATTTTATTTTTTAAGAAAAGTAGTTGTGCAAGGACTCTAATGACCTTGACGTTGGCGAGCCCTAAAGCCCCAAGAAAAAAAAAAGCAGATGTAAACTGCGTATCTGGGGGCAATGAAGTAAGTCACTCTCCGGAAACAAGCAAGGGACCATCCTAACAATTCCGATCAAGGTCCCAGGGGCAGCGGTGGATTTAATATTTATACATACATAACTATTTCGAGATAATAGTGTGGTAAAAATTAATCGTGATCTTGTGATGTTCAAAAAATTATTGTTCGAGTCGTCTCAACTAGTGTTACTATGTAATACTAATAAATACAATTTTGTCAAGAAAAACATACAGTCTATTGCCACACGAACTAGTGAATAGGAGAAGACATGGGGAAATTCATGATTAATGTTCCGTAGGAAATGTAACCAGCAATTTCGTTAAAAGGTTAATTCGAATTTATTGCCAACCTTTTCCGATACCCACAGGACAGAGGCACCTAGTAAGAATACTCGATTCGTACCACCAGATTTTGACTCTGAGGTTTTTATCAGGCTTTCTATTAATGCACGCGATAAGTGTACGGTAACTACAATGTACACGATCCCACGGCTATAATTCTAAAGCTCAGTTTGTCGAAATCTGGCTGATCACATTTTACGACCATAATACAATTAATATATTTGTTCTTTATATCGATTGTGCAAAAGGGAATAATAGAGTGAACACTGAATATTCGTGTTAAAGAGATACAATTTCGTAATTTGATAACATTTTTTCGTAAACTGGGGTACAATTTTTGCGTTTGCTGAGTTACAAATGAATTTAACCAACAAAAACGGCTCTGCAAGCAATAAAGAATTTATCGTGTTCATTTCACATGCGTTATTCGTAAAGAACTTGGATTCTAATGCTACATTTCCCTTTTCCTAAATTACCACTCGGTAATTGTACATTTTATTACGCAATCTCTTTTTTGCCTCCTTTTGTTGTGCTTTCTTTTATAATTCACGGAATACGGGACCACCCAGATCCGTAAAATTCCCTCCTTTACATGCCTCGCCATTAAAAGAGAAAGTAAACTGTTCTTTTAAGCTCCTGAACATACCGTAAAACTTGACCTGCAAACCTTTGTCTATTCGATTGCTTGATGTTTATTCATTTGGCCATGAATTACGGCTTCTCTTTGAAACGAGAAATAAAAAATGCTATCTTTCTTCTGCTTCCCTTTTCCAGATCGAAAACATGATTTGAATTTCAATTCCCTAGAATTATGTTAAAATAGTGGTACAATCAAATATTTTAAAATCCGAATGTCATTTCTTCTTTTTTCTCTCGGAGTGAAATTACACAGTGAAGGGGTTCGAGAGAAAGGGTTGAAGGAGACTAGTATTACAAAGACCAACAACAGTTTGAATGTGCGCCAAATTGCAGGTGCGCAACCCTTCTGGAAGTAAAAGAAAAATAAAAGGAAACAAGCTCGTCAAGTAGAAGAGGGTGGGTATGGGGTCTCCTACATTTTAAACAGGAAATCACTCTCATGCGCCCGAGTTGCCAGATGCGCTACAGACTATTCCCCGTCTGTCACCAGAAATGCATCCTAAAAAATGTATTTTTTAAAAATCGATTAACATGAGTGATCCATCGGAATTAGAAACAGGGGGACACGGATTTTAATAGATCGGCGCTGTCAAACTCATTTTAACCCGTAGACCATTTTCGATTGATCGCGCCGCCAAGGATTGATGGGGTATGGAAAAATGTTACCCAAGGAATAAAACTAAGGGACAGATTTCTTAATCATCAAATTTAATAGTGAAAATCAGATAGAATATTTATTATTAAATTGTCAAAAAATATTTAGTATTACAAAAAAATGTTTTTATTTTGTAATATATCACGAGATAATTTCCGAACACCATTTTCTATTTTCTGACAGCAGAGATTCATAACACGAAAGTTGTGCCCCTCGACGTCGTTTGATATACTCGAAGTCATATAACTTTGCCTCCAGAAATTCAACTTACAAAAAAAAAAAAAAAAAAAGAAACGCACTGTGTTTATTATTTTAGTATATTAGTCACATTAAATTACTGTATTGTCCTCAACATGGTATTTGGCAGTTTGTAACATATTTCTTAACAATAAATTATTTATTTATTTATTGACAGTCTCACTAGCTACATGTTGGTACAGAGCTTGTTCTCAATGTAGCCAACGCTTTTACTTCGCCATCGTCCATAAGAGTAATGATATTTGTACCTCACGATATGTTGGCAGAACATTCGAACTTTTCAAAACTTAAGTCCATTGCGAATATCGGCCAACAATTCAATTTACTTGCTCTAGTGGCACTATTCTGTTCCTTCTGCGTCGAACGAATATTACCTTGTGTCTTTGTTTGTTGTGTTATCTTGTATTTCTTTCCAACAAATTGTCGCTTTTGTGAGAACCATAAATATTTATTTGGATATAACTCGAATTCGTAGATGTTGGCAATTTGTGTTCGATAGTCATATTGCTTGATTTTCGGGAAAGTTACATGACTTTCAGTGTAGAAAATTTGATATAAAATATTATAACTCACGGCCCATAAAAACAGCGCTGTTTTATATAAGCAAAGATACTGGGGGTCTGGGAGAATATATTGAGGGTAGATCACAGAATTAAAACTAATGGCAGAACAGTACAGCTACCCTCTCTTGAATCACACGCTACTTGTAGGGGAGGTCTTCACCATTTGCGCACGACATTTTGAGGACATAATGTTAAAAACTGAAAGGAAAACTGGACTTTTTTTTTTTTAAGTGCCAAGTTGTAGGTGGTCAAATTACTATTTTCATTTACGAAAAGTACATTAACCGCTTTAAAAATTGAATCATTTACACATCATTTGCGACTTCATCAATTTTATAATACCAAAGAATAAAAAACTTAATGGATAAAATAGAATAAAATAGAAATAAAAAAGAATTTCGCAGCTGTTGTTGGTGAAATTATTCTATTGCGTCAACCTGCATATACATTTCAATGGTGCAAAAATCAACCTGAAACAATTCCTGACATTCTTTATTGAAGAATGTCACATTTTAGAAGTAGCTGTGGATTAAATAAACACAATTCTCTTTCAAACGTTATCCTTGGTAGAGCGCACGTACTTCATTATTTTAATTTTCCCCGCTTCCTGTCAGCGGCGGCTCTCAGTTCGTAATCAAAGGGGGGGGGGCTAACCGGGGAGAATTTTTTGTTTAAAAATTATGGTTTTACAGAACAAATTTTATAAACATTAGCTTTACATAAAATTCATCAAAAAATAATTAACAATTAAAAAACTGGTATTATTAATAACAATATAACAATTATTTATTAATGCTATAAATGTACTATTATTAATTTTATTAATCTTGTATTATTAATAACATTAACAATCGTTATTAATTAGAATAATTAAACTGGTAACACTTTTAGAAAGTATGTCATTTATCAACTTTAATTTTATCTGTTAAGAGTTCAGGTCCAATCCGGCACTGCTTCCCGTGACTGTGAGATTTTTTTTTTTTCATTCTCATTTTGTCGCTTTTAGGCGAAATCGCGACCCACCGACCGACCCACCGACACGTGGACTCTTATGAAAAGGAAACTGGATCTGGTTTTTGGATGTCGTGTAATATTATCCGAGATCCCATCCTTCGACATGCTGTTGCATCACCTCCTCTGGATTCGAGAATTCGAGATCTCGCGCTCTGTTGAGACGAATCGACCGCGCAGGCAGTCCTCCGACTTAACGGCCGATGTTAACACGGACGACAGCCAAGGGTCGGAATGTTAATGAAGGAGCCATAAGACCCTGCAAGGACCCTTCCTTCAAATGGAGAGGCGCACATCGCTTTCTCACAGAATTCAAACTCGGACGCCGACGGAAATTTTATCGTCTCGCCCCCCCCCCCTTAAAACAAGTGGAGTTGAAATGAAAATGAGATCCACCCAATTGTCATCTTGTAGTCTAAAATGTAAATGTTTGAAATGGTTGGACGGAAGAGCACACCTTATGGTCTGAGACTCACCAAAATAAAAACTTTATAATAATAATAATAATCACTACTTATTACTGCGCATTATTATTATTAATTATATTTTTATTTAGTTCTCTCAACTTGTGTTGGTTTTTCTTTCAGCAGTGGATTATTAAATCAAGTTCTGCTGGGAGGAAGAATCTATTTCAGGTCCAAGAACTTTCTGGTAATGTGGGCTAAGGACAGAAGGACGCTGTGTTGCAATCTACTTATTATATNTTGGTGTTGATTTTGAGTTTTTTAATGGAGTCGACCAGGGATTGGGGATATATAAAATGATAGGCACTATGATCACTTCCTGAACATTCCAGAGTTTTTTTACTTCAAAGGTTAGTTTTTGGTATTTTGATATTTTGTCGTTCTTTGTTTTTTCTTTTATTATTGTTATTATTATTATTTTCAGTTTTATGGTTTTACAACATTGGTTGTACAGGTTATTACAATCAAAATACAACACAATATGTAACATTGCACTACGTCACCACCTAGCAATTATTATATATAATTGTTGGGATATTTATAAATGATCTATATATTCCCAATTCATCGATAAATCCATGTGCCTCTCCGCACTTGATCGTAATTGATGACAAGGTCCCATGTTTGCTCTTTGAGAATAAATTTGTGTATAGCTCTCCGCGTGTTCATACGCAGTTCCTAACAGCTTTTTCGGCATTTTTTTTCTTTCTACATTAATCACGTTTCATCAATGTGGTTTCAAAAGAAAATACTCGTTACAGGCAAATAGTCTACGAGTAAAAAATCACTACTTCTTCAAAATATTCCGGGTAGTGTGTTTTTTGAACACTGAATCTGACTACAAGTCACGTTTCACTTTATTGCTGCATAATAATACAAATAATAATAAATGAACCCAATGTAGATAAGAAAGGAATTCGTGGATGACTGAGACGAGGGAACTTGAAACCACTGATCATTGCAGCTCTTAGAACCAGGCATTATGAGAAACATGTATTGAAAATCACAGCTGATGACAAATGTAGATTATGCCAGACTCACTCATAAACAATTGACCACATAGTTTCTGGATGCTCTCAGCTAGCAAAGCATGAATACATTAAAAAACCAGATAAAGTTTGTAATTACATTCACTGGAAGACGTACAGAAATCTAGGTTTGCCAGAAGTTTGGTATAAACACGAACTAAGGGAAGTATCAACAACAGAGTAAATCACGATACTTTTCAATCAACAAATCAACACCGACAGATGCATCCCTGCCAATAAACCGGATATTGTAATTAAGGACCTGAAAAACAGAATCTGCTTGCTGAATCACGTAGCAGTGCCGACTGATAAAAATTTCGCGCAGAAAGAAGCAGAAAAGTTGCTGAAATACAAAGATTTGGCTATCGAAATTAGTAGGATGTGGGGAGTTAAAACGAAGATTATTTCTGTCATTGTAGCTTCTCTTGATGCACTATCTGTAAATTTAAAGCAGCATTTATATTCCATACCGGGCAAACCAAGAGAATGGGAAATACGTTTTTGGCACAGCCCACATTTTAAGAAAGTGCACCTAAT
>NNCF01126296.1:117239-140056 GCA_002313205.1 Laupala kohalensis
ACTACATAATAATAATAAATAATAATAAATTTATTATTATATTTATTGAGCTGCTTTATTGTCAAAAAAGCAGTACAAACTGTGTATGACCACGTGGAGAACAATAAACTGATTTACTCTCCAGAAGCAAGCAAGGGACCATCCCATCAATTTCCATCAAGGACCCTAACATTTTAACACACTTCTAAAGAAAGGTAAAAAGTTAGCTACGTATTACAATACTAATAGAATATCAACAAGTTTGTAATTTAACGCAAAAAAAATTATTTGACGTGTACGAATTATTATCGACCTATAGATTATTCTGAATAGTGTTTATAAATTATAAGAATTGAAATAACACTAAATTCACGATTTATTGTTTCAATACACGCGTCCCTCGACAAAAGACTAGAGAACCTGTATAAACAATCCACCTCTACCCGAAGGAAAACCGGAGAAAAGCCCGTGCCAAATATCAGAAACTCATTTCGTAAAATTACGAAGTTAAGAAGAACACGTGTCATAAGAACTTTTCAGATGTTTTGTGCAAAGATTCCTCCACACCATGTTATCCCACCTAAGAATGGAATGTGAATCCATTCCTCCCCTCCCCTACACTTCGAAGTCGCTTGTGACGACTCAAAAGAGGTGCTGACGAAAACATTTTTTCCTACCTACTCCACTACACCACTCGAGCGCCATAGTTTGCAAAATATTGCTTTGCTCATTGAGACGAATGTTGAGAAGAACGTTGGTGTACTATCACGAGCGATATGTCAAATGAATTAAGGAACAATTTGACGCGCCTCGATAATGCCATACATTCTGTTATGGAATACTGGTTTTCCACAATGGACGTTTTTATCTAGTCATATAAATGAATGGATTGTTTGTGATTAAATTTAAGTGAAACAACAATCAACCGTGTTATAATTAGTTTTTATTATGAAAGGATAAATCGAATTATGTATTACAGCGGTTATATTTTTTAATGTTCAATATTCGGTGGATACAACTACGAGTACAAATGCGAAAAATTTTCGGTTCTGGGAGAATAACTCTGGAATTGTTCACAATAATAGAGTACCTCCGTGTTTTGCTCTAAATTCAGAGTATTTGTACGTTTTATTTACACGGAGGACTCCCAATTTCTTTCGCTTGCGATATCCGGACCAATAAAGGAAAAATGAAGGGATCAATCCATATAATTTTAATTTTTCAAACTCTATCTAATCTAAGAATGGAAATAAAAATTACAAATTTGATTTATTTCGAGTCTTCGCCTTAAATGATTATCCTTTGTTTTACTTACTGACTTGGATTATCTGCTTCCCATTCAAAATAGAAATAGTTTGTGACGAACCTTTTGTCGGAATCGACAGCTTATATCGTTGAGCACAAATTCAAATTCGAGTCATACGCACGAAAAAAAATTTTGTATCATTTTACCAAAATATTCATTGGTGACGAATGTATCTTAAGTTTAAATGTTGAGAGAATGGAAATTTTTACCCACATCTAGATGTCGTTCCGTCTGGATATTCGATGTTTTCATAGCTACAGTAGTGTAATGTACCAAAAAATTCCAAAAAGTGAATAAAAATATTTTTAAATCCTTTTCTCAGCGAAACGTATACCCCATAATAGAGCATTGATTCAATGTTTGAAGTGAAATACTTCTATTGTTGGGGAAATACGCTCTTTAAATTAAGAACGCCAGGAGCCTGCCTTGGGCGATCCCCAAAGTACGTGCGGCTGGGAATGCAATATCTCAGCGAGCCTGCTGAGGCGAAGCCCCAAATATATAACACTGTGCTCACGAACACATATAAACCACAATAAAATTGTCGCAACCAGTTATTCACTCTATCAAGAGTCGTATTTCAGGCTCTCCAATATATTACATGAAAACGTTTTCGATGATGCCGATAAATTGGGGGACAAAGTAGGCTTCATATAATAAATTTGGGGACAAAGTAGGCTTATCCAATATTTCATTCTTATCGTCCATTTTTAAGAATATTATTTCAGGTGCTTAGAATGAAATTATAGAACAAAATCAATGGGAAAGCTATTTTTATTTTTTCAATGTTCAACTTCACCGACAGGGGTGGTGTAATGACATCATCTACTCTCTTAACATATCACTAAGTGGAAGCGGTCGAACTAGGTGAGGTTTTTCAGTCAGGGTTTCCCTCAACCACTCCAGACCAATGTCTGTTCGGAACCCAATATATCTCCTTCCCAATTATTTCACTCAAATCATGGTTATAATCAACTTTATTGTAAAAAAAAAGCAGTTGCAAACTACGTATGACCACGTGGGGGGCAATAAACTAAGTTACTCTCCGGAAACAAGTAAGGGACCATCCCATCAATTCCGATCAAGGGCTCATGGACAGTGGCTGTTTTAATATTTACAAAAGACATTATTTAATAAATACGTAGTCTTATGCATTAATTATTCAAAATAAATTGTAGATATTAGTGCAGTAAAAATTCGAAATTAATAAAACAAAAGTATTAATGACATCCCCCCAAGGAAAATCCTCCACTACCCAGAGGATAAAAGATTCGGAGCAAAACCCGGGTCAGGATGGGGCCACAGAGATAATGTACACAACCTGTCTCTTATACACATCTACGTGTACGNGGAAGATCTGACCACATGTCGCAAACCTCACCATAAGACGAAATAAATAAATAAATAAAATAAATAAACAAAACTATGACAAAACAGATCGAGGTTCTTGTATTGTATTGCTAGTTCACGACGAAAATACTCTCCGTACGCAGTGTGTGATCACATCCATTGTTCTCGTATGCAAGGGCGTCGCGACCACACGCAGAGTGTACCGTTGCTTGCCTGGCTTCACCGCCGTCCCCACCCCCGCGTCATATGCTCCTTGCAGATCCTTCCTTCATTGAGGAGCAACCGGCGGCGCCACCGCACTGCCGCTGGAGGAAGGAGAAGCATCTGGCAAGCGAAGGGAGGAGGGCAGGCGAACGCCGCACCGGCGCGGCGGCGGCGGCGGCGGCGGCGTCTTCTGCAGCTGGAGGTGCTTCGCAGAAGAACAAAAAAAAAAAAAAAGGACGCGACTTCACAATCTGCGTTTGAATACGGTTTCCATTTCTAAACATATTAATAGTCTACGAATCGCCTCTTCTTTTGTTGGAAACATTATAGTAACATTCAAAATTCCCTTAGAATTCCCCCCTCGTTGTTTTTATAACTTATCCTTACTTTCGACACCGATAATATTCTCTCTTACTTATCACAGTTTTGCTGTAATATTTTACACGACCTTTTAAGAAGACTTGTTTTTGTTTGAACTCACAACTCTTCGACCTCCACTTCCGTCATCGTCAAATAAATAAATGAATTATATTGACAACAAAAAACAACAAACATACGCAACTTCAACATTACTTTCCTTTAAAGATTTTTTAAAAATGTTACAATAACCTAAGTGTCCCTTGCTGTACGTTGGGATGATGTCTCCAGTCGATGTTTCAAGCCCCATCGTGGGGAGAAATCTACTGCGATGACACGTGACCCCACGGTTTACGTAATTAATTACTTCCGAGAAATCATCGGATGTATAATTAATCATCGGGTTGAAAAGATACGTTCTTCTTTTTGCTCTCAAACGTTTTATTTGTGGGGGGTGATGATAAGGAATTTGAAATTTGCCATCATGAATATATATATATATATATATATATATATATATATATATATATATATATATATATATATATATATATATATATATATATATANACTCCTGGAGGAAAGAGTGTACTTATAAAAGTAAACTAGATAGAATTTCCGTCGATTTACCAATTTACGTTTTGTTGTCCCATTCTGAGTCACCGCAGGCCGCCATCGCCGCCGCGCGTCTACAGTCAGTCGTTCGGCGCGAGCGATGCGGCGAGCTAGGTCTCCGTTGGGAGGTAGGTTTTGCCCATAAGTTCGCAGCCGAATGCGGCACCCAAGCAGCAGTCAGCAAGTGAGCAGACAGCGCGTAAAAAGCCGCCCTTATTTTAGGCCCAAGAGCGACTTCACAGAAAGTGCCCCCTCCCGTGCCGCGCTCGCGTCTCTCCGACGGCACAGCATCCCGAAAAAGGAAAGGAGAGAATAAAACCTGTCCTTTTCTGACTTGACCTTGAAATAGTAGGAGCATTGAAGCGGGCGAAACGAAGGCGATTGGAGAGGGGGTGGGGGTGGGGGTGGGGTTTGCGGTCGGGTGGCCCCTTCGAGAGGGGAACGCGCAACTGACTTTTTGACATCAGAACCCTCCCCCACCCTCTCGTGCGAGGGACACAGCAGATGGAGAAAAAAGCACGCCCGAGAAGTAAAGATTAAGTAGAGTGCTGTTTAACGAAGGAGGACGTAAGGGCGTGTTGGGATGGGACGCACCTCAGGGGCGACTCCCCCCACTCCCCACCGCGGACCCCGGAGGGGTGGAATCTGGAGAGAGAGAGCATCTCCATCTTGACTCGTATGCCCTTCTTTATGCTCTCTTCTCGGTGTTGTCTAATGGCGAGGGTACACAACCAACCCCGTGCGCCCCTTCACGGGACTTCAAAGAAACCCTCTGCGCCACCCCCTTTCTACCTCCACGGCGCGTTTCGGAAACTTGCACCGTCGTTCGCTCACGTGGTTCGTATAATGATGACAACAAATTACGAATAAGAATGCAACCGTGGAGGGAGAGAGAGGGCAAGCTGGCAACAGCGAGAGGTGCCTGCCGCTTTCCACGTCTTTCCTTCTCTTCTTCCCTTCCTCGCCGTCGTCTTTCGCCGCCCGGTGGTAGGTACACCCACCACTTCCTTTGTGCAGAAACTTGTTTGGTATCCCCTTGTGTTCACTCGCGGTTTGCGGGGGTGGGCAGACTCCGCGACGCCTTCGTGTAAAATAATTTCCCAGGGACAAAAGAAAACTTTCCATGGGCATTCTTAAAGAAACCAGAAGTTTCAATACGAAAACAAATTAAAGAACAAACTGACGCCCGGAGATTTTTGCGTCCTCATTGCAGTACAGACAAAAAAGCCCCCCCGAAGCAAATTAGGGTGCGCTTTTGTCTCTGGCTCACAATTAAACTCGGAATGTATGGTCAATGCGCCAACTTAAATTGGTGTACGGGTGAATGCCGATATTGAAGCCTTTGTGTTTCTGAGGAGCGGGATTGTATTCATCAGGCAGATCAAGGTTTATATGTAATCTACGTTGTTAAGTCTGACATCACTAAATCATGTACAGTCATGGGATTGCGTCTACGACTCCCAATTCATAATCATTAAAATGAGCGCTCGATGTCATTAAAAAGATTGTTTACGAGAGTCAAAAGACTTTATAGTTAAATTCCACAACAAAATTTAAAAAAATTAGTTACTAGCTCCTTAGGCTTTTTAATATTCATTGTTTCATACTTAATGTAATTAATAGCAACCCGACTTTCCTATATCAGGTATTGGGTTGTGTCAATCCTCACGTGTGTTGAACATAATGATCAGAACAACCTGACACAGTTCCCTAGTTCATTATTTTTCAAAATTGAATGTGGGTTACTTCATTATCTAGTTGTAAGGCCTCTTTCTTGCTCGAAGAACAATTAGAGGAAAAATTATTTTGTTTCTCTTCTTTAGATCGAATGAATTGAGAAAGAATCTGAACAACATGTGATATTTATGCAAGATGCTTACTCCTGTATGTGTTACCGAAGTTCACAGCATACCGAACACCCGCTTTCCAAATAGTTAGCTTAGCAAAGAGCGTGTATTCCGAACCACCCGTAAGTCCATATATTTTCTCTTTAGATTTCTTTTTCCTTGGATTCATAAAAATATTGCATACTAGCCGAGTTGCAGTGTCTAAACTCGCGTCAGATTTTGAATTTTTTGCGTTAGTAATCATTCTAGAACCACTATTGATATCTATTGAAAACTTTTGTGATATTCAATATTTGTATCAAAAAAGGAATCTCAACGTCTAAAGGTTAACGAAGTTCTCCCTTCTTAAACACTTGAGAATCAAAGGGCACGTACTAAACAAAACAAAAAAATCTTTGAACGTAGAAAGAGGCTGGCCAACAACGAATAATTAAATAACTATGCGTGCTCATTATAATAGTGCTACATTAAAACCAGGGAAATTAAGTAAAGAGCAATTGGCAATATGTTCCTCGAGGATCTACACAATGTTCATTACAATGCTATTTTCATATTTTTTTAAAAAACAATCTACTTTATATTTTGCCGCTAAAGTACACTTTATAAATCTGCGGTTTTTCCTCCAAACGTATGTCATCATGGTTCGTTAGTTTCCGGGCAGTGATGATTTTACGTTAACGTTCACATTCAATTCTGTCTGTTACCTAGTACGACAGGGAAGATATTAAAAAAATTCTTTTATATGTTTGAGGGAATATATTGAAAAATAAATAATTTAGCCAATTTTTGTTTACTAATACATTTGCTATCAGTGTTTTTATTAATACTATTCTAAAATGACTCGATATATTGTATAAATGCCTAAAATGAGTCTGTATAATATTATAAGGGGGTTTGCACAACCATATAAATAAAAATTGAAAAAAAAAAAATTTATGTCTAAAACAAACAAACCATTAGCAATACAAATTTTTAAACCTGGATACAGAGTTGTTGTTTTTTTCAATAAATATAAACTATAATAGATCACGGTATAAAATCAAAATTTTTGAAGATCCTAAGAGTCCTGCAAATGTCATACTAAATGTCGAAATGAAGCTAAAAATAATGATTTAAAAAATACTCACAAAACTTAGCGAGTGTGGTCCCACAGACTCAACACAACTTTAATCGTAAACAGCATACCTATAAAACCCCACCTCCTTGTATCACAGCTACGGAGCCTCTGCGCAGATGCAGGTAGGAACGTAAGAAAGGTCATAGCAAATATCATGAATGAGGAAAGTAAGAAATAAAAGTGTGTGTGTCTCCTAGACCCAATCCGTGCAATCGAGGATTAAACAGTGACAAACGAGGCGGGAAAAGAACCCGGGACTCCTGCATTGATCGCTGGGGAGTTAAGCCCTGCACGACGCGTTCGCCTCGGTAGTGGTTAGAACCCATGAGATCAAAGCAGGAGTCCCGAGTTCGATTCCTGGCTCGTCCCCATTTTCACCGAAAGTTATCGCGCATCTTCTTTACGTGTAGGGCACAGGGAAGGATTAAACAGGTTTTCTAATAAGGAATCTTTTTTCGATGATCCTGTTGTGAGTCTACGTAGTTTACGCGAAGAAAAAAGATTTCTCCTCCGCCTTTATTTCGTAATTTCCTCCGACGTTTTTCTCCTCCTGCGACGCGTAGAGATGGATGCCCCCCCACCCCCACCCCCCACCCGCTGCGCCGAGGGCGGAAAAATGCGGCGTTCCCTCCCGCAAAGGGTGGCAGGTCCTTCGCAATTACTCACGCGCACTGCGATTCTCTTTTGGCATCTCGTGCATTGTAGAGTGGATGGCATGATAAATTGCAATTTCTGGGCTTAACCTAATGGACGGAAATGTGATTTCAGTCGAGTTCTGGATCTCTTTAATCAAAATGTCCACCGTTCGGTGTGTGAAATATATCTTTCTCGGTGCCTCTCACCTCCTCCCTTCCCTGCAACGTAGGTATTGTGAGGAGCAAAAATATCTGGCATATTTCGAAAAATTCTTTCTTGTGGAGATAATTGAGTAGTTTTCCTCAGCACCAGAGGTATTCTGTGCGTTGTTGCGGCTAATTACAAAATAACAACACTCCCCCAATGAAAAATTGTATCCTTCAATAAAATATATGAGGAAATTCATTCACTCACGTATTTTGCATTCAATAATTTACACAATTCATGAAGAAATGTTGCACTAATTTTTAAAATTGCAGCACTAAGAAACCTTGCCGTATAACTCATATTTTGCTAAGGTAGGTGTATTTTATCGCTCCCTCACAAATTGCCACCCAGGAAACGCTCCCCGTGTCCATCTTAAACGTTGATACAGGTAACTATGCAATTTTCTTTATTTATTTATTTACTTTATTTCTTTTGGGGAGGTTCAGGTCATTTATCTGGAGGATAACCTCAGCTGAAAACCTCATCTGAATCGGCCAAGCAAGGTTTGAACTCATTAATATCACGTTTTTCATTGGTGTATATTAATATTTTTATCATATTTACTTATATCTCAAATATTCATCCCCATTTAAAGTATTTTTTTCGAAGATAATTAGATACATTTAAACTCTTATTAATTTCCATTGTTTAACTGCTAAAATTATTGATTCCCGCAAGTTCTGCTAGGTAAACAAATGAAAATAACTCTTATGCAATTGCCACAATTCTAAACAGCAAATCTCGTGAAGGCTAATTTTACCAGAGGAAGCATCTCCATATATTAAACATCGTTTCTGGAATTATGAAAAAATCATTTCTTTGGAGTAGAAAAGCAATCTTTTACACGAACACACATTTCTCACTCTCCGGACATACATTCAGAACCAGGTATTCTTTTCAAATACTCATTTATACGAAGAAAAGATCTTAATCATAAAATTCAACATTACGAAACAACAAATAGTTCCAGAATGAGGTAACAGATCTCATGTATATAGATCCTCCGAATTTTCAAGAAACCCGGAGCTATTGTGAAAATCTGCTCCGTCACTCCTCAATCGGTTTCCTGAGGTGTCCGAACATTTCGAAAATCACCAGGAACAAACGAAACTACCATTGTTTTTGATATCGTAAAATAACCAATTTTACGGGCATGAATGAGAGTTTAAATTCGAATTATTGGCACAGTCCTCATCTGTGCCAATATATGAATTTAAACTCTAATATATGATTGACTGGAAAATATATGAAACGCTGCTCAAGGAAGTCGACCTTCAATTGTTCTGTACACGGCGATCGACTATTGTTTCATTATTCAATTTTCCTCTCAGAGATAACAATTATATACAATTAAATCACTAAAATACCTGCAATGGGCATAAACAGAGTAACATGAAAAACATACCTCACCGGTCATTTAAGTGAAATAATTGCAATTCTAATTGATGGTACAATACATTGCGTCTTACGGAGAAAACATTTATTTACAATATAAGATAAATTTTAAATCACGAATCTGATGGAAGTTTACATTGATTAGTAGTAAATTTTCCGTACTATTTTTACATCAATTTTATCTATAGGTCACCAGACATTTGAGAAAGCTATTTCACTTTTTCTGGGGTGAGATGCATAAATGACGAAAACGTTGCGCTCGGTCGCCATGTTTGTACATGCTCTTATGCATTTGAAATGAGTCAAGCGAGTTGTTGAATATTATTTGTACTATATTATTAACTTATACATAGAAATTAAATTATATTTTATCATCATTATTATTCATATGGTTATGTTTTATAACAATTACAATAAATATAAAGAAAACAATTATACATCTCAGTGATTTGATTAACATGAAATGCTTTTCCCACCTTAAAAATTGCATCGAGAAAAGAAGCGTTTTGACCCACTTATTTTAAATCGTAACTTGATTTCTTGATTCCTGACGCATGAAATCACTGAAGCGTCTTCTAAGTATTAAACAGTATTGTCTGTGATGCTCCGTAGTATAATATCTATTAACTATTCGTAACTGTTCTGATGTCCTGTTTATATTGTTAATGTTAAATGTGAAACCCAGTGAAACTTCCCTATAACTAAAAGATGTGAGGGAAATTGGACAATGACACATTTACTCAGGTAAATAAAAAAGTCTTGATAATCAAAGTAAACGTTAGTGTTTCTATACTGAGTATAGGTTAAATAAATAAACTGCACGAAAAAAGCAGTTACAAACCCTGCATATGACCACGTGGAGGACAATAAACTAATTTACTCTCCGGAAGCAAGCAAGGGACCATCCCATCAATTCCGATCAAGGCCCCTAAGGCAGAGGCTAAGGATTTAACATTTCAGCGAACTGCTTAAAAAGAAATAATATAATTCCGTGCGTGTTATAATATTAACCCAATACCAACAAATTTTTATTTAATAAAACACAAAAAGGATATTTTGGATGTATGTATTATAGATTATTCGGAAAGCATTTTTGATAAATTATAACTATTAAATAAGTCTAAATTCGAGATTATTTGTTCAATAGACAAAATAGCCTTTAGCCAAGAACCTAGCGAGTATACATAAAAAATCCACCTCAACCCGAAGGAAAACCCCAGATGAAAACCCGTACCCGGACTGAATTAATGTTCTGAACCGTTGGTTTAATTTTCCGTGTGACTTAGTCGCACAGGTTGATCTCGCATATTACGTACTTGATCTCCCCATTTCGAGCAAACAAATTGTTACGTTGCGCCGTCGCGAGTCGAGTCGGCGACGTTAGCTACGCGGCGGGTGCGTACAGCGAGTGCGTAGCTGCGATGTGGGTCACGCGTTCGTTACGCACAATGAGAGAAGAGGCCGTGGCTGCGTGTGTGAGTGCGTGCGCGCACGTGTCTTCAGCACGTGGATGCGCGGCGTCGCGTCGCGTCGCGGCTTCGGCCCTCGCTCTGGAAATAGCAGCAGAGTCTACGACGACGAAGAAGACGACGCGCCATCGCGAAGCGGATCCAGAGGCTTCTTACTTAGTGCACGTGCTTTTTTTAATATTATTATTATTATTCCTTTTTTTTACTACAAATTCTACTACAATTAATGTCCATTATATAACCTAATGACAAAAATAATGCAAGACTTACGATCCTTTATGGACGAACAGTAATAATAATAATAATAATAATAATAATAACAATAAATTTATTGTCAAAAAACAGTACAAACTGCGTATGACCACGTGGAGGGAAAAAAAACTAATTTACTCTCCGGAAGCAAGCAAGGGACCATCCCATCAATTCCGATCAAGGGCCCTAAGGCAGAGGCGGATTCAAAAATTTCAGCAAAAGTTCCTAGATAAGATAGAAAGTTAGCTGCGAGTTATAATACATATATAATGTCAATATGTTTGTAATTAAACGCAAATATGTTTGTAAATTTACATGTTAAAGTTATTATCAAACTATAGATTATTCTGAGTATAGTTTTAAAAAATCATAAGAGTTGAAAAAAAACCCACTAAAGTCACGATTTATTGTTACAATAAACATGTTGATATGTTACAATAAACAATATACTGTTTATTGTTACAATAAACAGTATATGTTGGGTTTCGACTTTCGCTTGAAGTCGTCAGGTACTTTAAATTATAACAAATTATAACAACAGATTAATCGAATATGAGGGTTAACATAAATATAAGAACAAAATATGTTTACAATAAAGCAGAAAGTACATAAACAAGTTATAATATTGCATTGTATATATCAGATAGCTTTTCTGCGCCTGTGCGTAAATTCAAACTCCCGTGTGTATTTTTTATAATTATCATTTCTGAACAAAATATATACTGTTCGTCCACAAAAGTTCTTAGGTTTTGCATCATTTATTCAATTAATTGTTTTAGTTTAGATCCAGAAACATGAAATTAAGTTAGTAGCGCCATGTTTCCGGTCTTCTTCGTCCACTTATTTCCGGTGTATCACTTCCGGTTATTAAAAACTATACTACGAAGAAAAAATGCACGAGTGTATCGTACCGAGACATTTTCGTACGTTCATGTGGTAAACGATTTATTTCGCTAAATAGAAATTATTCATTTTTCTTCAAATAACTTATGAAATGTGGTCAATAATCGAGCTTTCTTACCCTCTTGTAAGGAGGGTATCATACTTCGGATCTCAGTCCAAGTCAAGAAGTATGCACCAACTGCTCTGTGGATATCGTAATAGGACTCTTCCATCCCGGACAAGTTTTCTTCCATTTGGGTGTGAGATTACAACCTCAAAATACCCGAAGTATAAGATTGCGATATCATATACAAAAGTTTGGAGAAATCCTTTCCTTTTTCCGAATTTGAATCTCACAAGGGTACTCCTCGTGGCCATGCACAGTTTTTAACTACTTCTTTGACTATAAATTATTTACTGGAATTTTCGAAAGGCTATAGTACGAATAACAAGTCTGTGGGAACGTGTCTCACCTTCCTCGCCGCCATCTTCCTGTTTGTGAAGCGTTGATTCACTGACGCGAAGCAGACGCTTCTGACACAAACAGAAAAAGGGAATATAATCATTTGGATTATCTCCCAGGACGATTCCAAAAATACATCAAGAAGAAAGTTTTCAATACCTTTGTGACTATTAAAGAGAAGTGGGTTACAAAGAATAACTATATAGGAGTGTTGACGAAGTATTTATTGTTTAAATTAATTTAGTAACACAAATCATAATCATGAACAAACTTAATATATTGTACAAAATTATAGTCGAAATTAAGAAAATTGGTTACAATGTTCCCGATATTATTGACTTCACTGAAAAAAAAAGGTTAAACAATAATGCATGTTATTGAGACATGCGTGTCGCAGTGTCAATAAACAATCAATCACAGGATCTATTGGTCGAACGTCGCGGTATGAATTGTTTTTTTTTTAAATATCGTTTTTGCCAACTTTGTGCCATATAAATACGATGGTACTATTTTTAACATATTTACGATTAATTAAAAAAGCAGGGGTGTATTGAATTCATCTACACTTTATAACTGTTTGAGCAAACAAGATCCTCCTAATATTATTTCATTGATAATGTACTGGCGAAGAAAAAGATTGGATAACAGCATAACTTGTCAAAATTCTGCCCGACCATTTCCTTCGCAGTAAAAAACGAAACATTTTTTTATTCCGTCGAGAAAGGACTTTCCAAGCGTACTTTCATTGCTTCGCAAATCTCAATGTTCCTCCTCCCGCTTCATATCTCGCGAAATCTCTTTGTCGACCATTTCAGCCCCAGAGGGATCCGTACATCACTTAACCTTTGTTCTCAAACGGCTTCGTCACTTTCTTATTTCCCCCCGAAGCTCAATGTCATCCTCAAACGCAACCTGAAGACCCTCGAAACTGGCTCTCTCCATGTCCCGATACGGCACGAATCCCTTCATGGGTGTCCAAACGCTGCTGGGTAGAGACATTTTTCTATTACAGTAGAACACCTTTTTAACCGGTCTCGGTTTAACCGGTCTATCCCGATCAACGTTTTTTTTTTACTTTCTCACATACGTAGTATATAGAAAGTTTTGTAATCGAGAAAAAATTCGAAAGTGAGATTTCGACGAAAATATTCGTTTTGGCTATCCCTGATTCTGAAAAAGTGGCTTTCGGCTTAACAGCCGTCCGTCTGTCCGTCTGTGCGCAGCGATTCTGAGTAATGGATAAATCAATTTAATTAGCATTTTCTATTTACGGTAGAATTTACTTGTCGATGCACGTGCTCTAACTCTTTTATTACTTAAAAAAGGGTACGTCACATGAAGGTCAAAGTGTTCCTTTGAATGTTTCTCAAAAACGGCTTCAACGATTTTTCTTTAATTTTCTGTACGTAGTACAGATTTAGTACGTATTTCGTTTGAAAGTTTGGTTTAGACGCAGTAAAATAATTACTGTGTGCTACACTCTTACACATTAGTTTACTGTTTCAAGAAGCTAGAATAATATTTAGCCGTGTAAATGGACCAAAGCAGATGTAGAATACACTTTTTTTTGTAAACTGAAATGAAAGATGTGATTATGATAAGATACATAGGAGGACCACCAAATGCACTGCAGACACGAAAATACATCAATTTCTGTTTACAACGAAATTACATTTACATAACACTTTTTCGATATTTTGAAGACCGATATGTTGCTGTATGATTTGAATAATATTCATTTTACTCTCAAATTTCAAATAATAGACAGTAATAAGTTCATCTAGCGACTTTGAGCATGAATAGAGCACTGGAAGGCGACCAAAACATAAAGGACCATGTCACAAATGACCCTTTCGCTATAGAATTCTTTTCTCACTCTATGCTGCAGAAGGAGAAACGTATATGAGAAAGTACAAAGTGCAATGGTTTTGCACCACTAGTTTCTCTCCCTTTCAGCGCAGGCAGTAACTCAAACATAGATTGTTTGACGGATCTTTGCTGGAATGTTCCTGAAAAGTAAAACTGGGAGACGCATCGTAAGTGTAAATTTTGTGGCGGGCAGAACGCGATAGGGGTAGGGAGTTCGTCAGTTTAATTCTTCTCTTGCTTCCGAGTCTAGATTTTTATCAATTTTTTCGTGTTCGTTTACGCATGTATGTGTGTACGTACAGTACAATAAAATGAGTTGCAATGACGCCTCATTTGCTTGTTTATTCATGATCAGGTCTTAATTAAGGAAGGGGGCTAATCGGGGACCATTTTTGTTTTAAAATTATGGTTTTACAACACAAATTTTATAAATATTACCTTAAATGAAATGCGTCATATAAATAATTAACAATTAAATATCTAGTATTATCCAAAACAATAATTGATTAAAGTTATTAACATGGTATTATTACTTTTATTAATATGGTATTATGAATAACAATTTTATCTGATAACAATTATTAATCTTGTAACACGTTTACAAAGTATGCCATTTATCAACTTCAATTTTATCTGATAAGAGTTCAAGTCCAAATGGTGGGGGGGTGGGGGTGGCTATAGCCCCCTTAGCTCCTCCATTGTTCATGATTACCTGATGAAACTGTAGGGTTTCGGTCCCGACCAGACCGGTTCAGAGGGGTTGGTTCTACTATATCCATGTAGTACTTCCCAATCCACAATTTTACTTGCTATATTTTATTTTTACTTGCTATACTATTAAAAAAATTCAAGATTGGTTGATAGTCATGATACTAATATTAGCTGACTTCTTAACTATACGCTTTTCTGCTGTTTCTGCTAATAATTTAAACAACTAACTGAATATACGAAAATAATTTATTCTCGCTGCTAAAGAATGAATACTTTAATAGTCTCAACGTTTAAAATTACTTCTCTCTTCTGTAAAAAAGATTTATCTGTGATGATGAAACTTTTACTATGATCGTAAATGTGAGAAAAAAGGATAATTATACTCAAATGAAAAAGCAGACATTCTTATCACAACTATCCAACAATTGTTCAAGAATAACTTGTGCAAATTATAAATATTAACACTATCAGCGAAAAGAAGATTAACGAATCAAGTTTCTTTATATATGTTGATACGATGTTTATGCTCTCAAGAAACAGGATAGGGAGATGTGAGGAACGCTTCCTGGAAGACAACTTACGAGACGACAATAGGGGTTGCGTACCTTAGTGAAATGTATAATTTCTTGGGTATTCTCTTTTCTTATACGTAGCTTTCATGTTTTTCCCGATAGTATATCACAATAATCCTTATTTAAACCTCATAATCCAACAGCTAATCATCATTATTAGCTACAAATTTATAGTTTTTTTGAGGTAATTTTCTTTTCGACGGGGGTCTAAATTAGTTATTTCATATAAAAGAAGCATTTGGTTAGTATGTTCTGTAAAAACAGTCGTTCATAAAAGAAATTCTCATTTAAGGAGGAGTCCCTCAGGTGTCAGTCATCGGTCCCACTTTTCCCCCACTCTCGCAATTCAAACAGTGTTTACCCTTGTCACGACGTCCCCCTCCTCTTCCATATTACCGCCTTCATCACCGCTGACGGAGCAGACAGATGGGAATAAGGGCCTCCTCCATCCCCAAGGGGAATTCATGCATCGCAACGAGATGCTAATGTGTAAAGCTGCGGTGCCACTTACGACACGCGGAGATGATGCTGAGGCTCCTCCACCGCCGCCGTCGTCGTCGCGACGTCGTATCGCGAGTCCGGATCACCCAGGGGCGTCGCGGCGCGTCTAACACCGGCGCGTCCACCCCCCCCCCTCCTCCCCCATCAAGCGGAAGGACGAAACGGCTGCGGGGAGGGGGAAGGGGGGACGATAGCGGAGTGCGAGCTCATTAGGAGAGACGCGTACAAATCTCTGTGTCCGTCCTCGCAGCGAGGACCTGTCGAAGAGGATTTGGAGCACAGGTGCCGGCGTTGTTGGCTACCTCATTCAGATGGACGTATTGGGAAACCAGACTCTCCAAGTTCATTGTTTTGGTAGTACCAATTAATTAACATATTTCTGAACGTAAATAGTTATAACCAATGTACCAGTTAATGAGGATAGAGGTCTTTTAAACGTCATGAGGATTAAATATAGAAATAAGCTTTACTTGAGTTTCAAGAATTGGTCGTTTTTCACGTCCTGTTGTTAACGTTATACCATATTATGTTACGTCGCTATGTTTAATATTTGCTACACTTTACGAAGGTCCCAAACGATGGTTGAAAGATTATGATCTGAAAAGTTTCACAATAAATATTGTGTGGTGTCCATCTAAACTCGTATGTTATATTTTAAACTATTAGATTGAAGAAATGGACGAAAATATTATAATTACATGGAAAGTATTTGCAGCTTTTGGGGTTAGGTTCCACCCAAAGCAAATATAATCCGCAATCAAAGCTTCATATATTTCTAAGTTCAATAATGTTCTTGTAGCTGAAAGATCATTACTCCGAAAGTAGGTCATAGGTCATGGTTACGAGACAAGAGTCTCAAAAGCACATAATAATTGATCGAAGTTGACGCCTTCTTAATGTGCATTTTTCCAAATATACGTCTCGACAGAAAGATGATCCAAGGCTGAGATAGAGATCTTTACCCGAGTCTCCAATTTCATTCCTCACAACTTGTTCACGTAATATTATTGCAATTCTAAGAAAGCAATGAGAGAAAGGTAATTAAAATACTTTATCAGATCTGATTCCTCGTTCAGAATGTTGTATCCAAACTACAATTTTAGTTTTTCCAACGCACTCTTCTTTCCAATAAAACTAACTTACTTACGATACGATTTGGTTATTGTGATATGGGTAATACAGTAGTGTTTGTAACATTGGTCACGATTTGACGTGGTCTCTGGCTATAAAGTTGACTAGCTTAAGTGTTTTAGACGATTCCTATTAATGAGGTCTCATGTATAAATTAAGGAATGATAATTTTAAAAAACTGTTCTCGTGTTAACTAGGTCCGATAAGTACATTATACTCCTTATAGTTGCCAGTGACAGAGAATACAGAATTCATCGATAGAATTATCTGGTGTATAACATTCAGTAATGCCGCAATATGCATCGCCAAAATTTTTATCTTCTATGCCACTAAATTTTATCTCGAAATACATGGTTAAAAGCTTTTTACAGCAACATTGCCGTATATTTTTTATTTATTGACTTAGTAAAAGAAATATTTCTACATGCATAGCGTGTATAATAATATAAATTTATCAATATTTGAATGGCATATTTAACTATGTACTATTCCTTTAATAATTTGTTATAAAAAATGAATGGAATTTGAAATGTGGTAAATTCCTAATATGTCTTGCAGGTGACTCTACTTATCGCTGGATTATTCAATTAAGACCTCGTAATGTATGGCTATATCAGGCTTCGATATTTATGATTATTATTAATTCACAACGTATGTTTACCTTAAAGCCGAAATACTAAGAACCCTTTTTATATATGCCATTTACTACTTGCAAGATCAGTGGATTTAGTGATTGGTGCTCTAATGTTAGTACCAGATCGACAAGTACTGTTCGATCTCTAACCTATATTCTGTACGAAAATATGATTGATAACTTTTATGTAAAAAGTCAATTTTATTCACCAAAGTAATATGACAGATACCCCCATATCTTCTACTGCATGCAAGTTTAACTCGGTTTGATAATTAACATGAATAATTTAATGACATCAGTACGTGATATCATAATAATAATAATAATAATAATAATAATAATNGGATCATTACACAACTCGTGTGCAAATCCCTGCTAATATTGTTTATTCTCTATTGTTTTCACCGGACGCGTCAGTGATTTCATTTCTCAGGAATCAAGAAGTGAAGGTACATAGTTTTAAACTAAATAAGCGATGTAATATTTAAATGCTGTTATCTCTCGGAAGGGAAGACGTGAAAAATGAAAGAATAGGAAACTTCAAATACACCTTTTAATACTCTAACGTTCGATACTTCAATTGTGTGATTTGCTCTGTCCGGTCACGTAGAAAAGGAACGAAGAAGTTAAGTTACATTTCATTGTTGTATTTGTAAATGGGAAATGTAGCTATTGAAGCGTATCTACATGGAGCGATAGGAGGTAGGAGGGTAGAATGGTATTAGTATAGGTGGGCAAGTTAGATGGGTTTACCTACAACTTGGCACACGTGGACGGGTTAGTAATAGTTAGAGTTATTAATAGTTAGGGTTAGTAAGAGGTTAGTAATAGTTAGAGTTATTGATACTAGGAGGAGCTGGATAGAGGAAGGAAGGTTAGATTTTCAGTAGTCACAGCTATATGAAGTGGGAACTATTAATGAGAAAAGCTGCAAATTTTCTGGCCCCATCGCAAATCGAACCCGGGATGACTTGGTGGTGGGGTGCGAGGGAACATTTGCGTCTCATGTATATTACAATAAGCGTCGAAGGGGTAGAAGACTAGTTCGGTAATTCTACATTGTCGTTCCCAAACTGGTGGACTCCACCTTCGCGACAGCACGCACTTTTTACGAGGCGCGTGTTAAAAAAACGCGCCGCGGAAACATCCATAGCGATCTGCGACGGCCGTACACATTAATGGCGGGTGTAAAATCGGGTGACGGAAATACGGTCTCCTTCCACGACACGGGGGACCGGTGGGTGGTTGGGCGGAGAGTAAAGAATCGAATCTTTATTTTTAACGGCACTGTTTCGAGACCTGCTCTTCATCGGCTTCTCGCTTTCTCAACCAAGTCGTGAGGTTCTGCTCTTAACTGATCGGTAGCGTGTTTCGTTTGGTGAATGATCAGAAAATGGATTCAGTGAATTAATGCGGGAGTAGCGCTTCAAGTTAGTCGAATCGCTCAGAAGTATAAATGTATTCTTTATTTTTATGGTAATTGTTATAAAAAACATTACGAATTACAACGATAAAAATACATCATTTAATTTCTATTTATCAGTTAACACTACAGCGTAAACAATATTTTAAAAAACTCGATTGACTAGATTTTAATGCCGAAGAGCATGTACAAACATGGCGGCGAAACGCGATACTTTCGTGATTTGTGCACCTCACCTCGAGAAAATTGCAATATCTTTTTGTAATGTTCGGGGACCTACAGATAAAAATTACGTAAAAAATACTTCGGAAAATGTACTAAAATCAAAGTAAACTTCCATCACTTTCATGTTTTAAAAGTTGATCTTTTTATAGAAATTAGTGTTTTCTCCATAAGACGCAATGTAATACACCAATCCATTATAATTGCAATTATTTTATTTAAATGATCCGTGAGGTATGGTTTTCTTGTTGAAATCACAATAAGTACATGTTATTCTGCTTATTTAAAATAATAATAAAATAATAAATTTATTGTCAAAAAACAGTACAAACTGCGTATGACCACGTGGAGGACAATAAACTAATTTACTCTCCGGAAGCAAGCAAGGGACGTATTTCATCAATTCCGATCAAGGATCTTAAGGCAGAGGCAGATTCAAAAATTTCATCAAAAGTTTCAGCAATCCTAGATAAGATGAAAAGTTAGCTGGGAGTTATAATACTAATAGAATGTCAATATGTTTGTATTTAACGCAAAAAATTTTCATGTACAAGTTATTATCGGACTATAGATTATTAAAACAAGCTCCTAGACAGAGCCCAGAGAACCTGTATAAGAAATCCGCCTCTACCCGAAGGAAAACCGGAGTAAAACCCGGGTCAGGATGGNATTAATATGAGCCATAAAACAACACAATCATGCAAGAAAATAGTTTTTGAAATTGTTATAAGTTATTTAAAAAGTACTACAGCAATGGCGTGATACTTTATTCCGATTAAAGATATTTTAATGATTTAATTCTACCTACGTTAGTACCGCCTTAACTGATCGGTAACCTGTTTCGTTCGGAGAATGAAGAGAAAGGATTCGGTGAATTAATTGTGTCTCAAGCGCGATGCGTCTCTTCTGTCCGTTTCAAGGTGGAAAAATAATACTACACACCCGCTCGCTATCCTCATACGGGTCGACATTCCATCATTTGAGGGTGTGGGTCTGCAACCCTAATCGCACGAATGGATAATTACAATTACAATTACAATTACAATTACAATTACGAATGCACATTAACAAGCCGACCAAATTTAACTTTGGGTGTGGAGTTTTCATGAAATTAGGTGATTATAAATGACAATGCTATGTTGAATTCAAAATTAACATTCATTTTACTCTACTCCCATCAGTTTATTTTACAAGCAATATTTTTAATATTGTCAATTTTCTGCTTTTTGCGAAACGATATGCATGGTAATATCCTTTAACTATTTATAATATCCAATAAAGTGTGTTGAATAAGTAAAAACTATTCATTATATCATAGATTCACTGTATTTTAACCCAAAACAAGTGACAAAAATACTGCATAAAACCTTGCTTTACATATAACCTCAAACATGGCGTTCCAAATAGTTCTATAGTCGTGAGATATATTGGTACACTAGCAACATTGTTGTTTCATTTTTCAATAATACTCTTTCGGATGAAGCATTTTTTCCAGCATGGAATAAACAAGCTTGCCAACATCGTTTCAGCAATAACAGAATAAATTCGACAAATTACCAAGTTTTGTTTTTACAATTGTCAAAAATCCTTACGTGATAGAGAGATATAAATGCGTTTATTGAAATTAGCATGCACCAAATATCATAGAACACTTCAAATCTTGCAAACCCTCAAATCATGTCGCTTTGTTTTATTACTCATACAGTACACTTATTACTTACCAACACGGAATAAGTGGAGGGGTACACATACAGTCTTACCTTTTACACGCATTTCAGCAGTAAGTTTTTTAAAGATGCAAACATGATCATTTCTTCAATGGCGTAATAAGAAACCGTTTCAATAAATTGAACATTTTTAAATTGTTCTTAATACATTTAAACGGATAAAATTAATTCAATTTAACATTAAAAAATTTTCATACAACCAAAACTTTTACATGAATCGAGTTAAATATAATTGGGGATACAGATGTCCACTAGTGTCTTTACAAGAAGCTGTGTATTAATTTTCGTAATAATACTCCGAAGTATGTCATTACGTACAACGCATTCCAACAAGTACACTCGGAATGTTAACTTCTCTTTTGTCTTGGTTCTCGCCGTATCGTGGTTCCGTTGTTAATAATTAAAACATCTGCGTTTGTCTTCTCGAAAACCCGGAGAACATCTGAACCGTTTCAGGTATTATATGCGTCGGGGGACTAGGCTAAAGAATCGCCCCCCCCTCCATCGCACCAAAAAAAATCAAATTATAGTTCGAACCATTTCCTATACAGTGGCGATGAATTTTCTGTACCTTTACAGTGCAAAATTTAAATTATTTGACATTAAATTACCATGGGCTTAAATGGAGAAACTTTCGTGGGCTCATGTTCTTTAGATATCCTGACACAACTATCGGATTCACACAGCATAAAAAGCAGCTAAAACGTAGCGAATGAAATAAGCAACACAACGACGTAAAGATTGCAATGTCTTACGCGGCATTTAAAAGAACACATCAACAAAAACTGCGGAAAATACTGTTCTAACAGAAACAGCAGATGTATCACGTGACTGAAGACACGGTGATCCTCGTCAAAGAAAGAGTCAAAACTAAAATCTAAATTATTTATTAAATTTTAAATTCACAAAATAATTGTGTATATATAAGTCCGAATATAATTAATTAATCAATTGGAACACCTTCGGTGAATATCTCCAAGTTTCAAGAACGTTGACTTTAATCAACGCGGATGTAATACCCTCAGAAATGTTATTGGCCATCCGGTGGCTCAGGTGGTAGCATTCTTGCTCTTAACCAAATCATCCCGGGTTCAATTACAGGCGGTGACAGAAAAATTTTGAAACTCAGCACATGAATGTTCCAGTTCTTATAGCTGTGACTACCCTCCTTCCTCTATCCACCTCGTGTTAGTGTCAATAACTCTATTACTAACCCCTCCACGTGGGTAAAGTTGTTGGTAAACCCAGCAAAATGACCCACCTCCTACCGCTCCGTGTAGATAAGCGTCAATAGCACTTAGCTACATTTTCCTTTTACAATGGCAATGGCAAAAATTTTTTTCTGAAAGCACCTACTTTTATCGAATCCTTGGAAGTGCCCTCATGAAAGTCTTATCGACACACGGCGTTCGTCCACTGTATGCACCTGCACTCTTTTTCTGCTTTCGAGCAATGTGTGTGTGTGTGTGTGTGTGTGCAGCTCAGAACGAAGCCTGTCTCGTGTCTCCAGAGACAAAGCGAGACATTCCGCTTCTAGTCACGACCACGCACTGACCGCGGCAACTCTTTTGGAAGTTTAAACAACAATAGGAATTTAAAGAAAACTGGTTTGTCCATTGTAATACATCCAAATTGTGATTGAATAATTGATTTCCCATTTCGTCACTGACCTGCTGTAAAAGATACTTAAGTCACGCAAATCATACAATTAAACAAATAATTAAAAACTTACGACCTTTTACGAACTTTGAATAATATTTATATTTTCTGTGAAAAGATCACTACGTTTCGACTTGAATTTAAGTCGTCGTCAGGTGATTATGTGATAACAAATTACAACAATAAACATAACAACAGGACAAATGAACATGATATAAACATAATTATAAACACAACATATGTTTACACAAAAGCAGAAACTCGAACATGTTATAATATTGTGTTATAT
>NNCF01126296.1:140152-153933 GCA_002313205.1 Laupala kohalensis
ATATACGTTTGCAATAATCAATCAATAATGATCACTTCATGGATTGGGAAAATACTTTAATTTTGAACAAAGAAGTTAATTGTTACAAACGTATATTAGAAATTATATTTATAAAAAATACACACGTGAGCACGACACTAAAAATCTATGAATATTATTTGTCCTTATTTGTCCATGAAATGTACAAAATCATTCATAAAGGTCGTGAGTGTTTAATTATATTATATAATGGACGTTAATAGTAGTACAAATCATATAATATTAATCGAACAATATTTGTACGTATATACAGTATACAGCCCCTCTTAACCAGACTTGGATTAACCGACCTATCCCTGTGGAACATTTTCTCTCTCTCTCTGTTTTCGCATATAAAAGCCGGTAAGTAGTGATTGTTTGACGTGTCTTTGCTGGAAAATTCCTGGAAAGTAAAACAGGGTGACGAGACGTTAGATGCACAATGTGTTTGTGTTATGGTGGCTCAGATGTCGCTTCTCACCAAGTCATCCCGGGTTCGATTCCCGATGGAACCAGAAAATTCGTAGCTTTTCACATAGCAGTCCCAGTTCATATAGCTGTGCAGCCTTCCTTCCTTCCTCTATCCTCCTAGTATCAATAATTAACTACTAACCACTTCTTCTTACTAACTACTTCTACTAATCCCTCGACGTGGGTCAAGTTGTTGGTAAACCCAGCTAAACGGCCCACCTACTAACAATAGCATCTATCACCCAACTCATAACTCCTATCGCTCCATGTAGATAAGCTTCAATAGCACTAAGCTACATTTCCCATTTACAAATGTAAGTGAAATAAGTTTTATTGTTGGCAGAAAGGAGGAGGGGGAGGGAGATCACCAGAGTGATTATTCCTCACTTCTTCCGAGTGTTTTTTTCTCTGAATCAATATCTACATTTCTATTTTTCTATGAATCAGTCTTTTTTGTGTTCATATGTATTTTCACACAACTCAATAAAATGAGTCGCAATGAGTCTCATTTGCTTTTTTACTTGTGATAACGTGATGAAATCGAAGGCTTATTTTCAACCAAAATCGATTTTTTACGGGGACCTTGGATTAACCGGCAACAGGTAACTGGTCAGGGTCTCGGTTCCGACCAGACCGGTTAAGAGGGGTTCTACAGTGTGACTGGAGTTCATTTATTTTTCTTCAAGTAAGGTCTTGTAGCATTACTGGTTTCTTTTGAGTAACTTTTGAGTAAAGTGTTCAGTCTTGACAAGAATAAGAGTCTTAGGAAGAGTGGAATGTGCTCTTAAGATATTAACATTATTTTTTTATAGTATTCCACGTGTTAATCTATACTAACATATAAATGCGTAATGCGAAAGTGTGTCTGTCTGTTTCCCACTTAAGCACGACTAACCCACGGAACCGATCGTGATGAAATTTAACAAGGTGATAGTTTAGATGTCCAGGATGAACATAGGCTACTTTTTAATTTTTAAATGTTTGAAAAGAAAGGTAAAAAATGAAGTTGAAGATAAATATTGATTAAACTGGAGTAAAAAAATCGGCCATATTCACATACGATGCCTAAACGGATAGAGATAGATTACAACTATGAGTGGCGATTATGTTCACCTCGAAGAGTTCTACAAAAGAATCCCGCGACAGCATATGTCTATCTATTAAGGTTAAATTATTTCATCGAAAAAACGTTATGAAAAATATAAGTGTTGAAATACTTCAATTTAAGTGAGGAATTTAAGAAGGAAAAAAATCAATCTTCATCGAATTTAATGAGTTCTTTGTTTTGTACACTTAACAAATATAAAGAAAACATCTTTAAATCGTATAGTTCGGACGAATGGTTTATATTTTATACGCGTTTTAATGAAATGGTGCAACCGCGTAGCCGCAGTTGCATCTTGCATCGGAAGCAAATATTCGACCTGTGAGGTTTCCGGTTCGTTGGTCTAACGGGTTAAAAAACATTCCGGGCAACGCCGGGTAATCAGCTAGTTTTTAATAGAAATATTAAGCTGTAATTTATTATTGGACAAAACAGGATTGCCGAAATATGTTTTCACAAAGACCTTTCACGATAAAATAGTTTATGAATAGTATATGCGTACCATTACACTAGTATAAAACCAAATATCATATAACGATAAATAACACAATATAATCATATCCACAACTCACGGAAATTGCTAACTCCTGCACAATTAGGCAGTAGTTAATTAAAAAGTAGTGGAACTACGGACTACTGATATTCACTGATAATCCATGTCACGCAAATGAGCTGGCCTAAAATGCATGGCACTCTAATCATGTTTGCACAAAGTAATTGAAATAATCTGTAATGTATTACGTTCCGCATGATGCAATATTACTAATTCATAATGTAATAACAAAGAAAATAGAGTTACTCCTAATGGTATAACACAATTTGCTATGAATAACATACCAATTACTTTGGATGTTTCATTAATTATATTTTTGAATTTACAGCAAAAACGTTTTTTGCGATTCGTATGAATTTCACTTCCTTGGGATGATATTTTGCAGATATATAAAATTATGAAATTGTTTATTTCTCACAAGTGTTATTTTGCGATGAAAATATGCCCAGGTCTTCCTGCTTTTCTACCCAACCACATGATACGGGTGAAGGAGAGAGAAGTGGTTGGTATTGGGGAATCTGAGGCTTCGAGTAGCTGAGGGAAATCTTGGCTCTGCAAAACCTCACCCAATTCGGCCGAACAATGAATCGAACCTGCGCTCTCACGTGTTGTGGAGCGCGGAGGAAGCGAATACTGCACCAAAACACCGAATGTACACGAATGGAATTACTAACCATCTGGTCACTCTCTTGCTTCACATTTATCCATTCCTTCACCTTCGCAGATTTGCAACTCCATTTCCAATATATCTCCTCATATCCGCGTATCCCCTATCCCCTCCAAATTTCTTCAATATACTTGTATATCTACGTCAAACCATGTCTTTCCTCATATTTTCGAAAATGATTTTCACCTTTTCAATTATTATTTCCGAAGCTTATTTTAAAATTATGTTCTTCCATAGACTTCTTTCTGTTTCCAGTCTGAACCAGTCTTTTATTTATCATATTTACTTATTTTTGGAAAAGTACACTCTTGTAACATAACCCTGTACCCCAATAATACACATTACCGGGGCATTTCATCTTCTTCTTTTTTTCAAAATTCCGATTCGTCCTGTCCCATCCCTGTCCTTTCTCCGTACATACTGCTTCTCTTTCCACCTTGACCCCGCTTCCGTCTTCTACCACTCCGCTTTCCCATTGACGTTCCATTCTTTGTCGCGTTCCTCATTGATACAATTTTAGTAACGTGGTTCACAAATTATGTGTAGTTATTTTCAGTCTGTTTGAAAAGTAATTAGTTATTTACATTATAGTTATTTACGTACGTCTCATATGAACATTTTTGGTATCCCCATTTCTCGAAGTAGAATAAAAGTTGTCATGACCGAAAAACATATTTATTGCGCCAAAGAGGTTTTCGACTCCTTATATTGTCGTCTTCAGTGGCCTTCTCGACTCTGGAGGGGTTCATTGGAGGAATTCATCGGAGGAGTGTCTATGGAACACTACTACAAGGCAGAGAAGGCCACTGAAGCTAACCACATATGGTGTCGAAAACTGCTAAGGCACAATAAATACATTTTCGGTACTGACAATTACTTTTATTCTATTTCAAGTTAAGATGGGATCATCACTCCAAGTTACTCAAACCACTGAGATGTATAATTGATGTATCAGTTAATAATATAATACAAAGAATATATAGAACACACTTGATTCGNCAAGTTACTCAAACCACTGAGATGTATAATTGATGTATCAGTTAATAATATAATACAAAGAATATATAGAACACACTTGATTCGTTTGAAACGCATAAGAGCATGAACAAACATGGTGGCACAGAGCAATTTGCAATTTATATATATTTGCAATGTAAGAACATCTTTGGAAATTTTACTGCAAGTCAAAGTAAACTTTCATCACGTTTGTGATTTCAAAGGTCGTTTATTAATAATAAGAATATCCTCCATATGACTCAATGTATTTTTTCATGAATTATAATTGCAATTATTTCATTGAAATTGCCGGTAACGTTTTACAAGTTGAAATCACATTAAGAACAAGTTACTCAATTTATTTATGCCAATTTGAGGTATTTGAGTGATTTAATTCTAGTTCTTCTCTCTATAAAAATCTCTCTGTATATCGTTTGCAACGTTTCGGACGTTCCATGTCAACGTCCGGCAGCACCGGTATTCGAACCAGGGTACTTTGATTCTTAAGGCAAGGACGTTACCACTGGACCACTGCGATTTAATTCTACGCTCGCTAGTACTACCTTAAGTAAACCGAATATACCACCATCACCTAATAGTAATTCTCATTTCTTCTTTCTGTTCTTTCTTTTGCATAATCTCTTCTTGGACACCATTTTCCTTTCCTTCCTCCTCCTTCCACCCGCACACACGCCTCCGCATCGCAAACAAAAGAGCGCGAGGCGCGGACGTCGCTGTAACGAAGAGTGTTGTACAGGAGGCCTCGGGGTGCAGCTACCGTCTTCGTTGCCAGCGCGCATAAATAAGTGACTTCTTCCCCTCCTCCTCCATCAACCACATTCGACCCAGCGACCGATCCGAAATCGAGATTGCGTCCACGACTCTGGTCCTCGGCCGAGGAGAGTAGGCACGGACAAACCTTGCTCCTCGAGCACCAAAGAAATTTAACTCATCCCATTAAATGACTCGCTCGGACTGGATGAAATACTTATAATATCGTGTTGAATGAGTGACAAAGTAATTCACACGACCTCTACACCGTTTAATTCCGTTTTTGTACTAATCAATAAAATACGTCCGCATAGGCAACCCGCTGTACTCTCTCATCGACTATATCTGACAACTTTCAGTCAGGTAAAAATGGCGACGAGCCGCGAATCGAAACCGGAATTCCTGCATTGATCGCAGGAGTGTTAACTACTACACTATCTTCCACAAACTTACGTCATTTCCATCCAGGCCTAAACCCTAGAAGACCTGAGACACATCCACATAAGAGAGATTAGTGAACAAGGCGGCACACAAGTCTGTGGGCACGTAAGTACCGGTTTCACACGTACCTATGTGTTATGGTTCGTTATGCACATATTTCGAAATAGAAATATATGCAAAACAGTCTCGATTGTTTTTAGGACTGGGGCGAGATGGTTATTTTACATTTTAACAATGAACTATTTATTTATAATTCGTTGTAAAATTGAATTCGAACTGTGCCTACCAGGTTGCACTACTCAAGACACGAACTTCAACGAAGTTTATTACGTTTATTTACTTTAAAAACAAAATATGAGCCGTCGTCAGTAGCGTACACTGGAATACATACATGAAAATAATAATGAAACATAAAAGTATGCAATAATTAAAATGTAAAAAACAGTATTGAAAGAAGTGTAGAAATGATTGAAATTATGAAATGCAATAAAGAAACATGATAAGTGAATGGATTAAACATTAGATCACCGTTGTACAGGTTATTTATTGGTTTAACAAAATAGTGGACCCACTACGAATGCTCGAAGTACAGCTGTTTGGGCATGCCTGGCCTAGACGAGAGCAGAGAGAGCCGAGCAAATGAGAGAAGAAGCAGTCCTTGAGGAGGAAACAGGACCACGCGATGTCCTCGCTTTCCAGATCTGAGGACATTCGTCTCGATAAAAAATAATCGTTAGTGTTGGAATCTCGAGAGAACAGGGCGGCTATGGGAACGGAGAGAGAGAACGGAGCCATTATTTAACCTTCTGGAACAATGGGAAGGATTTCCTTCGATGGTACGCAAAAGCGGTTCCTTCCAAATGGAGTCACGGATTCGCTATGAGGCTAGGATTCTAAACTGCTGAAATGTTTAAATCCTGAGCTCTGAATGGCCGGGATGCAAATCCCAGTGAGGAAATAAGGAATTTCCAAGGTTGACTTCTCAGGTAGATCCTCGAAACACGAGAGACAAGAAGTTAATACGGAAGAAAGTATAGATGACGGAAAAGTTTCATAAAGGAATTAGGTACAGAAAACTTCAGAAAACTAAAAATGAATTAATCTACGTTTACTAAGGAAAAAAATAAAATCTATCACAACAGTGAGATCAAAATACTTTTATTTACGTTTTTTAAAAAACATATGTACTATATTCTAATTTTACAAATTCATGACAAGTTTTGTATTAAATTTGAATTGACTCTATACACCATCTCGCGGGAGCCGCGTGTGTCGAACTATCGCTTCCGAGGCACGACGTGGTTGCATCATTTCATTATAATTCTAGTAAATATTAAACTATTCGTCGAAATTTTAGGAAAAAAATTACGATTTAAAGACGTTGTCCATTTTTGATAAATGCACAAAACAAATAACCCATTAAATTTGATGATGATTGATTTTTTCTTTCTCACTTACTTTCTTAATATGATGTATTTTAACACTTATATTTTTAAAACTCTTCTTTCAATAATTTAGGTTAATGTTTGTAATGCACAGATGCTGTCGCGGAATTTCTTGTAGAACTCTTTGAGGAGAACAATATTGCCATTCATAGTTGTCACCTATCTCTAACCGCTTAGGCAGCGTTAGCAAACATACCTCTTTTTTTCTCGATTTTATTGTCATTTATTGTCAAAAATCATTTTTATCATTCTAACCACAAATTTTTAGAATCAAATTTAGCCTGTGTTCATCCTGGACATCTGAACAATCTCTTCGCCAAATTTCATCACGCTTGGTTCAGTGGTTTAGCCGTGATCAAGTAGCAAACAGACGGACAAAATTTCGCGTTACGCGTTTATATATTGGTAAAAGGATAATGAAGACGTGAAGGAGACTTGGTAGATGATGCCACGCCCACCTACGCCTTCGGCAGTACTACAACAAATGGCAAATCTCAGTACAACTTTTTAATGAAAGGTACATCATTAAAAAACACGAAAATTAATAATAGTGACAAACTCGATAACTTTCGGTTCGGTCAAAGTGGTAACGAGCTGTGAATCGAACCCGGACTCGTGCTTTGCTCGAAGGGGTGTCAACCACTACACCACCCGAAACTGTACACCATTTCCACCAGACAAATGATGCACAGCTGTGGAAGGCGAACAAATGTAGTTAGTATTCTTGTGGTCAAATCACGGGTCCCGGGTACGATTCTCACATCGTCGTCATTTTCACCTGACCGAAAGTTATCACCATCTTCTCCACGTGCAGGTACAAAGAAGAAATATATGCATAAACTGAAACTTGTTTCACAATGAGCTGTATTAATAAAACGACGAATATTAAATAAACATAACTGTTAGTACGTCGTCGTTCAGTCGTAACAGACTTTCTCTCCTGTAGCCTTACACTGCGCAGCCGACACTAATCAACACTCAAGCATCTCACATCCATGTTCCTTTATTGCAACAAGTGCAAAGAAGCATAATAATGAAAAAACGAGTACAGGGAAGAGGTTGTTGGAGCGAGAGGCTTCGGGGGAACTATCATGTCTCCCAGAGCAATTTCCCACGCGCAGTCGCTCTACATCTCGATGCCTCTAAGCGCACAAACACAGAGGGTGATGGCAGACCTTTATTCTGTTACTTTCCCTTTCATTATACGCGCCATAAAATACTTATATCACAGCGCGCCACTCTCGCTCAAAAGTACAGCTAACATCAACAACCGACAGCGGTGGTCCAGTGGTAACGTCTTCGCTTCCACGATCCCGCTGAGCGGTAGAGCGTGGGTTCAAACCCTTCTCGGCTAAACTAGGTGAGGTTTTCAGCTGGGGTTTCCCTCACATACTCCAGACGAAATGTCAGTCCGCTACCACACGTTCTCCGGCAACCCTACATCTCTCCTTCCCAATTCCCTTACCCAAGTTCAACGGATAGGTTGAAGAGCAAGACTTGAACATCGCCGAAAGGCATTAAATAAATAAATAAATAAGTAAATAAATAAATAAAATAAATAAATATCATCTTTACTACTACATCTAAGAACAGATTCTTCGGTAGCTTCCAGTTTCATCTGGACGTCTTAATGGCGTTTCGTTGATAGAAGTTTTTAGAAGACCACATTTATTTATATATTACATGTCTTTTGGCAAAAGGAGGTTCAGACCACGGGTCTGCACTTCCACCTAATCGTGACTGCGGAGAAGGAATTGGGAAGGGGAGATATTGTGTTGCCGGGGAACTTACGGTATCGAACAGATATTTGTTTGGAGTAGGTGAGGGAAACCCCAGCCGAAAACCTTGCCTAATTCGGCCGAACAGGGTTTGAACCCACGCTCTACCGCTCAGATATTTTGCGGAGGCGAAAGCTCTACCACTACACCATCGCTGTCGGTATTTACTTATTGCTCCAGAAAATAACCTCAGCGACTGAGGGTGTATAGTGGTAGATTCAGCACCCAATGTTGGATATAATTCTGAACCCCTGCTCTGTGTGGGTTCCATCGCTTCTCACTCGGTAGAACTTAATATAAGTTTTCTATTGGAATTTCCCTGTTGTACTCCAGGCGACTGTTATTCGAACCCTTACTTTTCCTGGCAACCCAACATGTCTCCTTCCCAATTCATGATCGATTCCTTCGTTCATAAACTAGACTCGCTTCATAACGCACGCTAGTATATATCCTGCTTTTGCGGAACACCAATTTAGTTAATCAACGTCGTTTGTAATTCTTCAAAATATTTAGTGACCAATTATATACCTATTGTTATTGGATTGCGACAGAGGTATATTTTAATCACGCTCATTGTGAAAATATTACAGATGTGAGATCTACATTCAGACGAAGGAAAAGATTACTTCAAACCTTTCCTTCCTCTGAATTTTGATCTAACGCCGTCACATGTACTCGCAGTGTCCTTGTATATGAAATGTGTTCACTTAACAAATTCAGAATTTCAGAATGGACAGAAGTAATACTTCATGGCCAGCTAAGAATATCCAATTTTTTTATATAGGTCACTTTTAGGACATAATTTTGAACATTTTCTAGGACTGGCGAGGATAGACAATGCATCGTTTTGAAGTATTAGTTACTGAAACGTTACTAATATTCTGATGTTCCTTACCCATAGAATGGGGATGACATACGCACCCTGTATATTTATTTTAAAAGCAAATATCCATTCAACTTAAGGGAAATATTGTCAGTGAAGAATGGGTTAATGACAAGACATAATGATGAAGCATCGAATCGTATGTATCTCATGGTGTGTAGCGACATGAGAAGATAAGCACATCCAACCTTATCCAACTTATAGAGACCTCCGCCATCCAAAAACCATCTCCTCCTCCAGCTCCCGCCGCAGATACCGCCGCTAGAGGTCGCTAGCAAACCGCTGCCAATGCCGATGCTAAAGCATGTAAGAGGATGATGTTAACTCCGTTAATTACAACGGAAGCTTGCGATCGTTACGGGGAGCGCACGACACTCTACAGAAATGTTAATTAATTCCCTGCGATACAGCGAGTGCCGCTTCGCAGAGGAACCATCACCTCCATTGCCTCCAGCACTTTCCACCCCGTCCTCCAACAATTCACTTTCCCGTTCTGGCGTCGGAATCGAAATGGGGTCCTCGCTACTGCCAGATAACGCTCGCGGGATCCTCGCAGCGCACGAGATGTTGCAGCAGTGAAGTCGCAACTCTGTATGTGACGCCAAAGCGAAGAAGACCTTTAACCCTCCTCCCGAGTCCTTCGTGCACAGACAGACGCAGCCTCGGGATATAGTTGATCGATGTGCGCTTCGTATACGGGGAGGCACTTTGTGGCGGAATATATGCAGAAGACAGAGAGAGAGAATTAAGGGATGAGGGATATTGGAGAATTTAGAAGGAAGTACCAAAGTGTTCAGACTGGTGGCAAAACGGTGAACTAACGAGCGTAGGCTCTTGGGCTTACATCTCTTTACTTAACATCAACTGCCTATACTGTGTGTTAATCATACAACCTATTTTCGTTTTATAAAAACATATAAAATAACTTCAAACATCAAATGTATGTTCATTAGCTCTTGCTAAACGTCAAAATTAATGTTGGTGAGAACATAATCAATCTTTTTCGTTAAAGTAGCGAAATATTATATCAAACATTTTATACATAATTACTGTACATTAATGAGTCGAATTCCACCTTTGCTATCCATGAAATAAGATGAGCTGTTCCTGCAAAGAAGAGCTTAGTAGTACTGATTTGCCGATACTCAAAACCCGTTTCCAAGTAATAAAACAAAGTTATTCTCCTTTTTTTTTTTACGTCAGTGGGTTAATATATTTTTTCCTGGACATCCTCGAGATTTAAGTCCTTGATAAAAATTTGAATAGTAGTTCGAAACCTTCATATAAAATACACACAATGAAACAAGAATTTAAAACATATTCGGTATTTCGTTAAAAAACTGAGTATCAGAGCCCAATTGACGGGTTTCTACAAAACTATACTTTAAGAACAATAACTTCTAGCATAGAACACATGTAATAAGTTAGGCGTGTGTTCTTATCGTCCCTGTATTCTTGAAAGACTTCTTCGCAGATGTCTCAAGTATAATTTTAAGTTCAACATGTTAATAATGAGCGACTTCCTAAAAAAAAATATTTGCCAGGAAATTCTTTTTCCATAGCGTTGAATAACCGACGCCCCCGCCTCACAAAACCGCTCACGCGTGAACGCGGCATTTGCAAAAAAACGTCATTTGGCAAACGCCCGCACGAGTCAACACGAGTCAACAACTTCCCCTGAAGCCTCTCAATCCTCAAAGCGGAACTGAGACAGCTGCCACCAGGCGGCGTGCGGATATCCTCGTCTGGGGCGCGAACACGGGACTCCAGTGGGGGGGGGGGAAACAACTGTCACGGTGTTAGCATTACTCCATTGTAGTATTTGTAAATGGGAGGAAAAGTAGCTAAGTGCTATTGAAGCTTATGTACATGGAGCGATAGGAGGTAGGAGTTGAGTGGAAGGCTATTGTTAATAGGGGGGGGCCGCTTAGCTGGGATTACCCACAACTTGGCCCACATGGAGGGATTAGTAGAAATGGTTATTAATAGTTAGAGTTATTTATACTAGAAGGAGCTGGATATACGAAGGAAGGTTCGCTTTTCAGTAGTCACAGCTATATGAACTGGGACATTGATGTAAAAAGTTACAAATTTTTCTGGTCCCACCGGGATTTAAACCTGGGATGACTTGTTAAAGTGCAAGAACGCTGAGCGTTCAGAGCGGCTAGCATTACATGAAGGAATCGTAAATACGTTGGAGGAAGAGTGAGAAAGGTAGATTACAAGACGGGGACCAGATGGGGCAATTCGTCTCGCACTCCGAGGTATGGGGTCCTTAGGGAACCTCTAAAGGTAGATGAATACCACTTTATTAAAAATCAACATAAACTGAAAAGTGAACCCCGGTAAAAAAATTAAACAAAATTCATGTTATTTTCTTCTCCCACAAGGAAAAATTATTGTTGATGATTAATTGACGAGAAATAATTGGTGATACACTACACCCAACAATTGTAAAATTAGTACAGCGACTGCAAAAATAACATTTTCTTGTGATACATGAAAAAGCATTATTTAAACATTCTTTTGTTCAGTTATTATTTATATTATCTTAAAGTTTGTTTTAAGAGCCAGTACGTATGATAGGCTAATTAAATGTGTACATAAAAATGTTTTGAAATATTTTCGTTAGTTCATTTTCTACTAATACCTGCTGATTGTGAGAGTGATCGAAGAGTTGCAACGTTTGGTCAAAGCTATTTGGGTATTCCTAATAATATAAAAATATATTATAAAATTCAAAAATTACTATGAAAGTGGACGACAATTTTGTCAATAATGTAGCTATCTAAATGGGATAATTATCGTTCCGTAAACACTACCACAATAATATAATTATGATAATATTAAAGGGTTCGCGCAATAATATTTTTTATTGTGAGACGAGGTGGACGTCAAAATGTTAAAATTGATTCAAAGACCTGATATGCTGAGAGAGGTAATGATTAGAACAGATTAAGGTACTATACCCGACAGAGCAACGGGGCTTAAGTACTCCCAAAAAGATTTCAAATGATAAACGATTCTCTACCCAGTGGCGATGAATTTTCATATCTTTACGACACAAATTTTTGAATTATTCGACTTTAAATTACTATGGGTTTACACGGAGAAACTTTCTCGGGTTAATGTTTTTTTTTATATTCTGGCAAAAGTACCGACTTGACGTCGGGAAAAAAACTTTCTAAAACATACCAAATGAATATAGAAACAAATGACGTTAAGATTTTAATACTTTACAGGACATTTAGAACAATAATTCATTTTTTAAAAAACTGTGCAAAAATATCGTATAAGTGTTATCAAAATGTTATTTCGTTGTAGACAGAAATTGATGTATTTTCGTATCTGCAGAGCGTTCGCTGTCCTACTATGTATTTTATCATTATCTTATCTTTCATTTCAGAACACGAAAAGTGTATTCTACGTCTTCTTGGTCCATTTACACTGTTAAATATTATTCAAGTTTCTTGAAACAGTAAACTAATGTGTGAGTGTAGCAGACAGAAATTATTTTACAGTGTTTATACTAAACTTTCAAGAAAAATACCGCTAATGCCGGTGTAATGCATACTAAATGTACTTAAGGTACACAAAAATTATGCAAAATCGTTGGAGCCGTTTTTGAAAAACTTTCAAAAGAGGACTACCGTAAATACGAAATATGAATTAAACATATTCATCCTTTTACTCAAAATCGCTGCGCACAGACGGACAGACAGCGGGACGTTTTATCCAATTTTTTTCTGAATCAGGCATAAGCAAAACGGATATTTCCTTCGAAATCTCGCTTTCGCATTTTTTCACGATTACAAAACTTTCTAAACACTACGTATATGAGAAAGTAAAAATGTTAATGATTGCAGTACGTTCGCTGATGAGAATGACTTAGATTGGTGATGTGCTTTAGAAGTTGAAAGAGAATATTAGAATAGAACACAATATTTATTGGCTTTGGCTCAGACCTGATTCTTCCGCCAAACCATGAACAGAAAATGCACGTAGAAAGGAAAGAAGACAAATTACAGTAATAATTAAAATTACAATAATAGTTAAAATTTAAAATAATTAATAATGTACAAAATTAACTAGAGTTACAATAATAATTGAATTTACAAAATTAATTAAAATTACCACAATAATTAAATTACAATAATAAATAAACTACAAAATAATTAGAATTTAAATAATAAAATTACAATAGTAATTGAAGTTGAACATAATAAATAAAACCACAAATAATTAGAATTACATAAGAGTCGAAATAACAATCGAAGCTAGAGAACAGAAGTTATTTAATGTGATGGGAAAAACAATGGGAAAAACAAAATTTACTTAAAATTTACATTTTGTCTCTTACATTCTAAATATAATAGAAAAATACGTTTCACAATCTAATGGAAAATGTGTTGTTAAAAAAAGTGAATGACAGTATGGATGAATGGACTGGATGACGTCATTGGTGAACAGCGGTGTGATGAGCGTGAGGCACGTGGTGGTCCGTGGTCTGCGCGTGTGGACCACAAGCACGTGCACCCAGAAATAGCTGCTTCGGCGGCAACGGAGGCAACGGAGGCGGTAGCTACTCTCAGTTAACTTTATTGTCAAAAAAGCAAATTGCAAACTGCGTATGACCACGTGGGGGGGGGGGGG
>NNCF01126296.1:160764-170789 GCA_002313205.1 Laupala kohalensis
AGATTAATAATTGTTATTAATATTACCACATTAATAAAATTAATACAAAAATTAATAAAATTAATAAAACCACATTAATAAAATTAATACCACAATATTAATAACTTTAAAAATATATATTTTATTGTTATTAATATTACCAGATTGTTAATTGTTAATCACTTATTTGATGCATTTTAATTAAAGGTAATGTTTACGAAATTTGTGCCGTAAAACCATAATTTTTAACAAAAATGCTCCCCGGTTAGCCCCCCTCGCCCCCCTTGAGTACGGTCAAGATCCGCCACTGATATCAGTTGATTAAAATACACGTGATGTTTTGTTTATGCTACGCCTTTCGGAGTCCTGGGTCCAGCAAACCCTTGGTGACCCCGTGTCGGCGCCCCATCACCGTCAAAAATAAGACATTAATTAATGAAGTAATTGCTTGGACAACCCTGCACCATCGTTGTCACACGATCCGATAGAAGTCCAGAGAAAACGTTGAATTTCCATATGACCGTCCGATTAGAGTGGTGCGATCAAAGGCCGCTGTCGCGTCAGAAGCAGCCGAAGGGGGTGGAGACACACGTGTCGGGCGTTGATTTGAGCTGTCAGGGGGGTGGGGGTGGGGGAGGAGTTCACGTAAATAAAGCGGCGCTGTGAAGCTTTGAAGCTTTCCAATGATGGTTCCACCCTGGTGTGTGACCTCTCACCTCGCAATGGAGGAGGTGCTTCGGACGCGTGCTTCCAAAGTTCAAATGATCCCCCGTCGACGGGGAAGTGCACGTTTCGTCACTTCATTGGACGGGTCGGAATTAAGTGCGTCTGGATTAATCAGTAGCAATGATGTTTGGAATTGTTTTCGAAAGGAGTATAAATCATAGGGGAAGGTCGGGAAATGTGAACACGTAGATGATTAGACGTACTCGGAATGGTAAGAAAAACTATAGACGTTCATAAAAATTAGGAATGTTATAATTTTTGCATTATTATTGGAGAAATTCACTAAAAATCCGTTAAAATTTACTTTTCAATGTATCATAATTGATTTTCATAGAAAATATGTAATAATTCTGAAAGTTTTCATTTAACAACCAAAGTGCAAAAAAGAAACAAACCATGTCAAATATGGCTTCATATACTTATTTTCTTTCATTTTTTACTTCTTATTACATCTTTAATCTAAAATCAATTTTTGTTTAGATATAGGTTACGGAACACAGCTTCCAACACCGGAACATTAAAATTCATGTGAAAAATGCGATCCACTGTAGCACTTTGTATTCCGGTTATATCAGTAAGACAAGGTCAACCGTCTAAGAGAAGCATTGCTTGATTCTTACCCCTTCTTCCAACGCGTTAATCAGTTTATGACCCGTCAACCGAAGCTTGCAGTAAAAATTACGACCATCTAACCATCCAGGGTTAAGGAGAACGCACCTTGAGGAGAATGGCGCAAGTGTTAGGCTGGAAGCTTCCGCAATAGTTTTTCCCCATACTAAAGTTTCATTTGGAACGGGAACGGTCGATCTCAACCTCGCGGTCAGTTCCAACCCTTTTGCATGGGTCGAGCTCAACCCCGCGGTTGCTTTGCGGTCAGACTTTTCCCTTCCTCCTGCTTATCGTTCCCCTTTCTGTAATAATCCTCCTCTGCCCAAATGAGGAAGTATTGGCAGCGGCGGTGACTCCGTTTTAGATGAATTTCTTTATTAGTAATAATAGTCCCACTCGCAGCTAACTTTTTATCTTATCTAGGAACTTTTGCTGAAATGTTTGAATCCGCCTCAGCCTTAGGGCTCTTGATCGGAATTGATGGGATGGTCCCTTGCTTGCTTACGGAGAGTAAATTCGTTTATTGTCCTCCACGTGGTCATACATGGCAGTTTGTACTGTTTTTTGACAATAAATTTATTATTATTATTGTTATCATCATCTTGAACCGTCTCACAGTACTTTTACATGAATATGTTGACAATACACGTATAGCATTATCTCAATCCATTATTGAAAATATTATCCAAGCCTTTACTAAATGTTCTTGACGCAGAGGATAGTTGATTATGAAATATTTAATTTAGACGAAAACTGTCCCCCGCAATAACTTTTAAACCGTCCTGTTATGCTGCGAGTCTCATGTGAGAAAAAGGAGATTCAGTCTGTTTATGCGCTACGGGAAAAAGTGTGAAGCGACGTTGTTTTTCACTTAACCTGGCTACAAATTTTGAGTTCAGCGAGGCTGTAATTAAATTATGAATGATAATTTTCAGATTTGATTGTGGTTAGACCACTAAATATGTCACTTATTGGACATAGTTTAAACAAGTCTAATCTTTGCTATTTAATACCATTCCAGTTCGCAACAAAAACTCATTTTTGTAAATTGCGATAGATACATATTCGATACATGTCATATGAATTTCAGATAACTTTAATTTACATACACACCCGTTTATAACTTTTAAATTTTATTCACTCCATTTTCCAACACGTGTGATAATTATTGATAATTTTATGGACCTCATCACAATAATGATTATTTATGTTAAAAATACTTTTGTTGTCATAGTTCCCCCTAAAGAGATCATACATTTCTACTTGTGGTCACATAGCCTGATTAGTCGTAACTTTTAAATGGACAAGACGTACATTAAAGCGATATGATGACTGTTTGTGTTTCCCAAAATGAACTTTGATCTTATGAAGTACCCTTTACTTTACATCAAAACATTGTAGAGCTCGTGTATCGGCTAGATTGAGATCTTACTCTAAACATGAAAACATAATTAACTCGTCTCATCCGTTAAGCCCTATTTGCTGTGTACAAACAGACGTAAACATTTTTCCCACAGTCTCCAGATCACAAACTTTCATGAATCCAATACATCGTAAACGAGAGAGCCAACTGTGCCAGGTTTGTCCGTGGAGCAGAAGTTGATTTGTTCCCTGCGCCGTTCGCGGCTCGGTGAGGCGTAGGGGGCTGAGGTGCGGCGGTGCGAGGTAGCGTCATTTCAATACAATAAGAGTGAGGGGCGGGGCAAAAACTCCCCCTCCTACCCCCTCTTTTCCTCTGAACCCTTCATGGTGGGTCGCTGAGAGCGTTACTCCCGTCTCGCACATACGCTTTTGTCTTCTTCCACTAACGACTCGGCAGAGGAATATTGACCATGGACTCGAGAAGAATCAGTTTCTTTGGACATTGACTTCTCTCGCAATTTAATTCACTTTTACTAATACTATGTTCTCCGAGCTGGCTTTTATTTACTGGATCCGAGAACCAGTATAATTCCATTATTCCATTGTAAATTATATGGCAAAAGGTGGAATAATGGTTATTCTTATTCTTATATTAGACACATTGATTAGTCCATTCAAAACTCGGCGAGTTGATCATTCTTTTTTTTATAAGAAAAAGAATAATTGTGAAACTGAAGTATTTTTCAACCATTCCTCGCAAGCCATCTACATAAGACATTATCAATGCACAAGACCTCTGAATGATTCCAGTACCATTTCCCTACGATCTTCGAATGGACTATTTTAATCGCAATTACCAGTAGCAAATATAAGTAGTGAAAGATTTTGTCATTCTGTCATTATTTATTGATGCAAAAGGTCTTTTCGACCGCATGGCGGCCATCTTCAGTGATACAATTTTTTTTTACAAAATATAAATTACGTAATCAATATAAATTGAAACATTCTAAAAACAATCTGCCTCCTTTCTTCTTTGAAAAGCTAATAATTTTCAATATAATATGAAATAATAACAAGAAATGAGAAAGCTAGCATACCTGGGTCCTTTGATAAGAAGTAGCTGAAAGCACCGTTGTCTCCTGAAGGATCTAGTTATATAAAGGAAGTTTCATGAATTTCCATTGACGTCACGCGTTTTCCGTGTAACGGGATTCAGTTGTTTTATGGATAATTTTATCAGGGGGGGGGGAGGAAATATCTGGAATTTGATGAATGAATGTGAAAATGTTGCAATTAAGTGAATTGTGATTGTGAATGTTTTCTAGTTTAAGTCTTTTCCAGTAATTATTTTCTATTTCTAAAATTTGGAAATGATTGTGTGGAATGTATGATTGTTTTCTAAAAGATGTTTGGCGAAATGCGAATGTTGTGAGGTGAGGTGTTTGGAAAGCGTGAATGTGTTCCTGTCGTCTTTTATTAAAACTGCGTCCAGTTTGTCCCACGTACATCGCGTTGCACTCGCCGCATGTGAGCGCGTACGCTTCACTTCATTGCGAGAGGGGTGCGTAGGCTCCTTTGTGTGGGAGAGGATGTTTCTCAGGGACGTTGGTGCATGGAAGGAAGTATAGAGGCCGTGTTGTTTAAATAAATTTACCATATCTTTATGAAGAGGGGAAAGTGTTGTGATTTGCTTTCTGTGTATTGTGTGGTTTTTCTTCGTCATGATGGAATCTATCAAACTGGTATCATAAACATTGTTAAATGCAATTTGTTTTATATCACAAACTTCTTTCTGAATATTGTCTGGAGAAAGTGGAATGGAGAACAGCCTATGTATCATAGCATGAAACGCTGCATGTTTATGTGTGTGTGGGTGTAGCGAAGAGTTATGAATGATCGTATCTGTGTGTGTGGGTTTTCGAAAAATATCAAGGTTTTGTGAAACATTTTTGTAGCACTGAAGATGACCGCATTTTGCGACCGAAAAGGTCTATTGCATCAATAAATAATGACAGAATGACAAAATCTTTTACTACTTATAATGTATTATTTGCAAGTTCTGAGCAAAATGTTTCCGTATTTACATTGAAAAAGTGCACATTTCGAGACGTGAAAATTGAAAGCGATATACCATCAGTGCTGAACGTACTCTGATTGCTTCCAAACGAATTTTGATTTCTATTACGTGACCAACTTCTCTTAGCCCTCGGGCCAGTTTCTCTACACTTCCGATTGATCGGGCAGGAGGGTACGCGATAGGTTTTGGCTAAATGTTGCCCAACGAATAAAACTATTGGGCCATATTTATTTATTTTTAGAGCAAAATTTTTATTATTTCAAGCTGGAAAAAATAAATAGTATATTTCTATATTTAAAAAATCTAATATTTAGTATTATACTTTTTTTTTGATATTGCAATGTATGACAGAGTAATTCTGAACACAATTTTCTATTTTCCCTCACCGGACGTGCCACGTCAAGATTAATAACACAAAGCCGTGCCCCCAAACGTTTGACGAAAAGTTAGAGGTAAAACGTACCATAACTCGCGGGTCGCTAGTTGGACAGCGCTGTTCTATTACAAGAGTTGAGTACGCATTATATTGATAATGTTAAGTCACCACATTAATGTGTCAATGGCATATGAGACACATGTACAGCAGATTGTTAATCATTGAAGGTTTAAGAAGAATGATCCCAAGACATCCCACGAACGGAGGAAAGGAGTTCATCCGGATTCGACCGGATTCGATCCTGTGTCCGCATCCGCGCTGTGGTTCTTCGCCCGAACGACCTTCCGTTTCACAACACTCGGCATTTTTGTTGAGGAACGCGGCGAAACTTTTAAAGGCAATTAATTTTTAAACTCGTGTCATTACTCAGTTCCCACCAGTCGCCACACTTAGCCCGCAATGTGCGCGCTGCTCTTGAGAAAGTACCCGAGACGGGAGATTTTAAATGATATATTTTTGCACATTACGCTAAACCTTCCGGAATGCGTGAAAGCAGTTGTATACCACAGCGGTAATTATGATCTGAGGCGTCAGTATCACCTCCGCAGCGGGGATCAGAGCATCAAGATAGAGGAGGAACTTACATGAATCCCCAGCAATTGCACATTTCCAGCGCAATATTCGTCGTCGCTTAGACTTTTCCGTACAAATGAATATCCTACTAATTGAAGGCGCAATTATATTTTTTTGTATGTAATTAGGAAATTTAAACGCGCGCTCCTTCATTAAGGATCTGAACAAAAGAGAGGCCATAATTTACAATACTTCCTCCGGAGTACAATACACGCTAATAAAATTGTAGAAACTCGGATTCAAAGCTGGAGAATCACATTTCCGTTGGAGAGGGTCTGGCCGAGTAATTAGCGACTATCCATCGTCTGCTGGAGTGAGAACCGTGGAATATAAGGGATATGATGAAGGGGAGGTGAAGAGGAAGACGTGACGACGAGGGAGCCGATACACGAAGTCCATAGAAACTTGACCTGGCCCTTCACATAAAACAGGGGGCTCTTTTGTCAGGTTATATGACGGTATTCATCCCCTAAAATCATAAATTATCTTTTCGGGAAACAATTATTACAGTAACAAAACTATAGTTATTAATTATTCATATCGATAATAATTATTTTACATTTATTATTGAAGATTATTGTAGATGACTTGAAACATTTCGAATTGAACATTTTAACAGTACAATCCTCAAAATTTCTAACGTAAGAAGCGACTCATTGTCATCACCAGTTGTAAATTTTGATATTTCAGTCACAATTGTTTTGAGTCTTTGGGAGCCCCCTGACTCATCACCCACATTTCCAATGATTCGCCAAACAAGACCAAGACCAAGACCAAGACCAAGACCAAGACCAAGACCAAGACCAAGACCAAGACCAAGACCAAGACCAAGACCATGATAGTCTTCGGTCTTGGTGCTCGTCGTGATGTCGATCTTCTGTGATCGGGTATAATTCTATTTTTGGTATATACGATACTACAAGTATAATTGCATTTATGCGAGCGATAAAAAAGAACTAAGGATTAGTTATAAACAATTGCGGTCAAACATCATTTAGTGGTAATTAATCTATAATTGGTCAAAAAATCTGATATAGATTTCACTTGGTTCTATTCAAGTGTTTTTGCAAGGTTGATGAACCCCTTGCTTGTCTCGAAATGGTGTTGTTCTTGCGACTATAGCAGAGATCCCCAAACGTTTTTGTATCGCACTTACCACGTTTTTCGTTTTTGGGTAGACCCCCTACTTTTCTAATATTACATTTTTGCAAATTCATCAACATCAAGTGTGTTTTTGAAACCTGGTATAGTGCTACTCTCTTTGAAAGATTTAAATTTCTAACTGTAGAGTGAAAAACATAAAAATCACACGTTACTTTTTATACATTTATAATTGAATTCAAATTAAAACCAATCAAATTAAAATTTAGTATTTATTACCTAAAATAACACATAAAAATGCTTTTAGTGAGAGGGATGAAACTAATGCTTTAATAAATAAATTTGCATCATTTGGCATCAATTTAGTTAGGTTTAATCTCAAATCTCCTCGGTCCAGTTTGTTTAATTTTTTGTTAGGAGATTGGCAACCGCGCTGAAATCCCTTTACACCAAGTACGAAGGTGGAAAAGTCATTAAAAACTTTCTCACGATGTTCCATAATACGGGATAAGTAACAAGTATGACATACACATGATATACATATTCCGTATATGGATTAATCCATTCGTGGAAAGTCAAAATTAAGGTCACAACCTGCTTAAATGAGATCCACTATTGTGGACCCCCGTTTACATCTCATGGACCCCCAACTTTGGTTTTCGCTGTCATGGACCCCTTGCCGGTCGCAGTCGACCCCTGAGGATCGATGTAGACCACTTTGGGTATCAGTGTACTACAGCTTTGTTCTTGGTCTAGCATCGAATATTTGGTCTTGGCCTCCGACCGAGACCTAAGACCAAGAACGTAAGACCAATGTGCGAATCACTACACATGACCATGGTAATGAGAGCTCCACCAAATTTAGGGCTGCGAAGTACACTTAAAGTTATCTCGAAATTCTCCGCACCAGAAAGAAACAGCACTCTTGATAATAACTTCAAGGGATGGTAGAGTAAATTAAATCATTAATTGTACAGGAATTTATTAGCGCACGTGACGCGATGAGGTAAAAAGGTACAAGAGATAACATATATTGCTTACCTTATCTTCATGGAATAGTTCTTTCTCATCATACTGTGTAGAAAAAAAGTTCAAATTGTGTCAGATAACAGCACAACATGTAAGGCTTTCAAAGATGTTAGGAATTTTTCGATCACTACAAGTCAGGACAGGTATTCAACATAAAGAGCCGTCAAATGAGTCAACTGCTGAGAACGTGGACGCAAGTTGGAACAATGTTACACATTCGTAGAGGAAGTGTTGTAAATAGAATGACTAAAACGATTCAAATCAATATGGTAAAGCGGGACAACAAATCTGAAAATCTCCAATGATATTGAAGGAGTTACATATTACAGTAGAAGTAAAAATTTTTAAACGCAATTTCTGTAAAAAAAAAATTACTTCATGATTACGTCAAGACGATTACAGATATATTGAAACACTCAAAATGGCAAAAAAAAAAAAAAAACTAAACATAAATATATAAGAGAGGTAATAATGATAATGTCGATTACAGTGTTTTATTTAATTTTAGAACTAGTAACCATTATTAAAAATTATCAATAGTTTTGTTAGCTTCATCTGGAGATTAAGAAGAATTTCTTTTTTAACAGTTTTTTAAATTTTTTTACGTTGTATTTTCATAATTATGGCATGACTCATAGAGTTCGTGAACATCTTGAAGGAGAGAGGGTATTAATCCTCCACAAATTCTCTGGGCGCTGCATGACAATCTGTTAGGATGTGTAAGTACGTGGGAGGATAAGACACGACACCATTCATTCATTGGGATGCACGGAACGCATCTACGCATGTATTGTTGCTTTGTTAGTTCACTCTGCCGTTAGATGTAATCACGTGCAATGTTAACCGCTATCTTGGGGCACCCTGTTTTACGTGATGACTGCAAAACTCGTCAGCGATTTTTGAGGGAAAATTTATTTAAAAAAACTTTCCCGAAATAACTTTTGATGACGATATTCGCCAACGGATACATCTTTTCTAAGTTTGAATCATCTTCTTGAAAACAAAGAAGTCGTGCACTTGTAACCAAAATTGGATTGTCTCAGAAATAAGCCCCCGGGAGACGAAATGTTTCCTACAGATAAAAGGGAGTAATTTTCGAGAAATACGGATACGAAATGTACAAGTGTTTATATTAGAATGACCTCACAGACCTCTTAAATATTTATCCAATGTATTGGAATCACATATATGATGCAGAACAAAATAAATGTCTAAGTTTTTAATAAATCATTTATATTTTACATCTTGCAGTTGAAGGTGGGGCAAAAGTTGTGACAAAACGCGACTATTTCTTTAATAAATTTACTCGTAAAAATCACTAGTGAACCGAGCAGAAATTGCATAAATGTACCCCTATGACTCCCGGGAAACACCTTCAAAGTTCGACGTCACGTTGATAAGGGAGGGGCCAGAATATTGAGGTAGAGGTGAAGTGTGTATAAAGCTCAAAAATTGTGTGACGTACAGTAAAGAAAAGAAATGAACTTATTTTATAGCACACAAGTTTATTTAAATATTGTCAAAAAGTTTAAAAACAGACGACAGTAAACCTCGATAATAATAAAATTATACTCAACGGGGTTGAAAAATAATACACAGAAGTTTTGGGAAAACCGGAGTTTTCATGTTATAACATGTCTTTATTCAAGTGCTTTTACATATTTCTGAACTCCAATGTGGAAGATTTTTAAACTCCGTTGTGAATATTTTATTCTTATCGACGTGCACATTACAGACTAATGCGATTAACAAATTTTTAATAGAGTTGTCGCCTATAAAATAAGGTCATTTTATTTCTCCCCCCCCCCACACACACACACAATTATTGCAGAAGAATAATAAATTTAATAAATTTATTGTCAAAAAACAGTACAAACTGCGTATGACCACTTGGAGGACAATAAACTAATTTACTCTCCGGAAGCAAGCAAGGGACCATCCCATCAATTCCGATCAAGGGCCCTAAGGCAGAGGCGGATTCAAAAAGTTTTTGCATAAGTTCCTAGATAAGATAAAAAGTTAGCTGCGAGTTATAATACATATATAATGTCAATATGTTTGTAATTTAACGCAAATATGTTTGTAAATTTACATGTACAAGTTATTATCGAACTATAGATTATTCTGAGTATA
>NNCF01126296.1:171020-183547 GCA_002313205.1 Laupala kohalensis
TAGTATTATAACTCGCAGCTAACTTTTTATCTTATCTAGGAATTTTTGCTGAATTTTTTGAATCCGCCTCTGCCTTAGGGCCCTTGATCGGAATTGATGGGATGGTCCCTTGCTTGCTTCCGGAGAGTAAATTAGTTTTTTTTCCCTCCACGTAATCACTGTTTTTTGACAATAAATTTATTATTACTACACGTAATACTGGTATTATCTGAGGTATTATGTAAATGACCCCTAAAAAATCCATCCGTAGATGTCTATTTTTAGTATATAGAAGTGCGGACGCGTAATGCTCTCTCTTGGATGGAGTAGCGTAGGCAGGCACAGCGGGTCGGTCGGCTGCCTCCCTGATTGGATCCAGGATTAGCGACCCTTGCGCCGTCGCTGGCCCCTCGGAAGCGAGAGTGAGAGAGAGAGAGAGAGAGATGCGATCGCTCCCCCTCTCCTTCCCCTACCGGAAGGGACTCAATCCCTCTCATGCTTCGCCGTCACGTTCCCCTGAAGGAACATGTCGAATAGGTTTTACGGAGCGATCCAACCCAGCCAGCGTCACTCCCATGTCACCCATGGAAACAGCTACGTCTCCGTGAATTTCATTTCCAACTAGATAAATCTTATAAGCACATTTTGGAAAATTACTTATCTGATGATTAAGGTGCAACCAACAAGCACTCCACGTTAGACAAATCACGCAGATGTATAATTGTTTTCTTTATTATTATTATTATTATTTATTTTTTTATTTAGTTCTCCCAACTTGTGTTGGTTTTTCTCTCAGCAGTGGATTATTAAATCAAGTTCTGCTGGGAGAAGAATCTATTTCAAGTCCAAGAACTTTTTGGTAATGTGGGCTGAGGACAGAAGGACGCTGTGTTGCGATCTACTTATTATATTAGTGTTGATTTCGAGTTTTTTAATGGAGTCCACCAGGGATTGGGGTACTAGTCCTAGGGTAGATAAAATGATAGGCACTATGATCACTTCTAGAACATTCCAGAGTTTTTTTACTTCAAAGGCTAGTTGTTGGTATTTTGATATTTTGTCGTTCTTTGTTTTTTCTAGATTGTTGAAATTTACGACAGCACAATCGATGAGATACACTTTTGATTCTTTTCTTTTCCAAAGGATGGTATCAGGTCTGTTATTATTATTATTATTATTATTATTATTCCATTTGTTTAAAAACACAACAATATAAATAATAACGAACTATAGTTAAAGGTAACTAGAGAGAATGTTCAGGAAGTCGCTAGACTCGTTTCAAATACATAAGATCGTGTGAAAACATGGAAGCGACTTCGTGGTTTATGCATCACACACATCTCGAAGAAAGGAAGATATTTCTCGTATGTGTCCGGTGACCTATAGATCAAAGTAATGAAAGAAATGAAACGGAAAATTTACGACAAAGCCAACATACTTTCCATCAGTTTCGTGATTTCAAAGTTTGTATTTTTCTTTTTTCTTTCTTTCTTTTTTTTAAATAAAGAAATTGTTTTTAAATTGTTTCCTCCATAAGACGCAAAGTATTACACCATCACTTATAATTGCAATTTTTTCATTTAGGTATGTTTTTGAAGTTGAAATCACACTAAGTACCTGTTACTCTATTTATTTACGCCTATTTCATGTATTTTAGTGATTTTATTCTATCTTCGTTAGTTCCATCTTGAATGGGTGGAATCCGCATGTGCCCCGTATGTCCTTTATACAAATATTTCTTTCGAGAGTAATGAAAATTTGGATATTTGATCTTCAAATCTAGAGAAATATCGCTGTGTACGTGAGATTTTGATAGACCTCCCCTGTTCCTTATTCTCCATCCCTCGATGCGTAAATTTAATGATGCAAAATAAGAGGAAAATTCTTGTTAACATTCCGAAGAAAAAATTCTCCAGCACCCATTTTCCATCTTTATATATAGCCGAAAGTTCTAAAAATGTGAATAAAGAGATGGAAAATGGGTGTTGGGGAATTTTTTCTTCGGAATGTTAACAAGAATTTTCCTCTTATTTTGCATCATTAAATTTACGCATCGAGGGATGGAGAATAAGGAACAGGGGAGGTCTATCAAAATCTCACGTACACAGCGATATTTCTCTAGATTTGAAGATCAAATATCCAAATTTTCATTACTCTCGAAAGAAATATTTGTATAAAGGACATACGGGGCACATGCGGATTCCACCCATTCAAGATGGAACTAACGAAGATAGAATAAAATCACTAAAATACATGAAATAGGCGTAAATAAATAGAGTAACAGGTACTTAGTGTGATTTCAACTTCAAAAACATACCTAAATGAAAAAATTGCAATTATAAGTGATGGTGTAATACTTTGCGTCTTATGGAGGAAACAATTTAAAAACAATTTCTTTATTTAAAAAAAAGAAAGAAAGAAAAAAGAAAAATACAAACTTTGAAATCACGAAACTGATGGAAAGTATGTTGGCTTTGTCGTAAATTTTCCGTTTCATTTCTTTCATTACTTTGATCTATAGGTCACCGGACATACGAGAAATANATAAGAACATTAAAGATGTAGGATCAATTCATGCTCCCGGGTAACGTCGGGTTCGTTAAGCTATTATATTATAAAGATATCTTGAAAATAAAGCGACACTACCGTCTTTTATAAATTAGTAAGTCTAAAAAAGAAAATCTACGTGACTGAGGAAGCCTGAAAGCCGAAACTGTTTCGTCCAATGTGTGAGTGACTCTCGCGTTTATTTCTTGTTTTTCATTAACGTTAAAACTTTTTAATATACATATATTCTTTGTATATACAGAAAAGCGTCTCTCTGTTTTACACAAATGTAATTTTTTTCGAACATGATGAAATTTTGCCCTCATGATCATCAAAATTTAACCATGACATTAATTGAAGAAAAAAAAATGAAACAAAAATATTGGTAAATGATTACCCATAATTCATATGTAAAATATACGTCTATCGAATGCCTTGGTTACAGTAGTTTTTTTTTCTAGTTGTTGAGATTCAACTTCATTGATTTGTAAAGGAAATAACCGCTGGGGATAATATTACACAGGAGACTTATCGATGCATGGAAATAACATTTGTTTAATGCATTTTTAATGACAAGGTTACTAAAGAGAATGGAAACAGTCAACAAAGGAAAAAAACTTCTTTAATGGTTGAAGTAATTCGAACTTTGTTCATTTGTTTAATTTGTCCTGTCTTGTTTATCTCGAGCGAAATAGTAGAGATAAATACGTCAACATTTTGACATCCGATGTATTTAAATGTCTTCTAGTGTTCTTCAAAAGATAAATACAAATCTGTGTTCATTAGTCTGTAAATCGAATGAAATATATTAACTTAGATATAATATTGATTCTATTCTGATTGTCTTGATATATGTAAACTTGAAGGACAATACTACGCGAACATTACGATAGACAATCAATTTTTTAATGTAATTCTTTATTAATATTTACTAATTTCGATGATAGTTTCGCATCATCTTCAGGGTCGCTGCTTTATTATTTGAAATGCACCAAAATTATTCAAAAATTCTTTTTTTAATCAATCAAAAGCATTTACAAAAACATAACTTTTAGTAAAAATAAAACAATGAAATAAATTCATCTTGTCTAGAGCTATCCTTCATGAAGGCATGATAACAAATCAATTTTTTAATTGATTAAAAAAAGAATTTTTGAATAATTTTGGTGCATTTCAAATAATAAAGCAGCGACCCTGAAGATGATGCGAAACTATCATCGAAATTAGTAAATATTAATAAAGAATTACATTAAAAAATTCATTGTCTATAATAATATTCGCATAGTATTGTCCTTAAATGAATGAAATATATAACTAATCATTAATTAATAAAATCATCTGGAAATGGATTACAAAGTTTGTGTTCGTGAAACTCAATATTATTTTAAAATTTATATTTTATTGTGATATTTTTGTTGAAATGAAGAAAACTAATATTCAAAGCGCCTAATTTTACTGTCAACAACTAAACATTCGAACATTTTTATAACTGTCAGCTTGATTTATTCAAAAAAAAAGGAATGTGATAATAACAACTAAAGTTATTTTAAAATTCCTAGTAAAGAAGAAAAATAATGGAATGAATATAAATGATGATGTCACCAGGTAAGTAACTTATTTTCGAGAGTTTTAGAACGGGAGGTCCTCTAAGGTGGAGAACATACCAATATCATTATTGGAATTATCTTTTTACATTGATTCGATATTGACCATCTAATTGACTTTGGATAAACAATTTATTCTTGCATTTATTTATTACTGTACGTGATAGCAATTCGTATGAATAATTTTTGCAACAGCGGAATAACCGGTGTCTTACAGGGATCGTCATAATAGCATATAATAGGAATGTCGAAGCTTGACAAATCGATGTGTGTCAAGAAGATAATATATAAATATTAATTATAATTGAAAAATATTTAACTTATTTACTCACAATTGTCCAGGTTGTAAGAGTTAGTTGATGTAATTTCTGAAATAAAATAGAGAAATTCGATTATTTTAATTGCAAAACAAAAAGATGTCATGTTTTACACATGAAATCATAGAATGGCTGTGTTGCGTTCGTTTTGAGACAGATGGACCTAAAGTTTATACGCTGTATGTTTGCTTATATTTATTAGCGAAAATATTAAAATTTCAAATTATTTTGGAAGTGTAAAGGAAAAGAGACATCCAACAGTATTTTGAGAGTTTCAACATTCTTCTTTAATAAAAAAAAGAAAAAAGAACAGCATCAGAAATTAAATTTTAATTTTTTGTAAAATAACACTTTCGTCTAAACGGCCCTTTTAATTTACAGTTATTACACATTTTATTCTCACCTCTAAAGAACAGTGACAGACCATTATTGGAGTATATTACGGACATTACTTTATTAGATCATTCAAATATTTTAATTGATAAACAGTACAATCTCGATAGTCCGACATATGTTAGACCGATACGTTTGATAATTCGACAAGTAGACGATTACTCATCTTTCCGAGAGAAACTTGAGCACGTTTAGTCGTTCAGATTTTTATTAGAGCATGTATTTTTTTTCACGTTAATTTGAAATTATCGCATACCGTTTATTGTTTATACTCATCGATTTCTTGATGATCAAATACTGTAAATAGAACCAGTGAATGAAAAGATGATACCTAATCTTTTTTCTTAACCCCATTATTATATGTTTAGTTGAGTTTACTTTCACCCGATAGGTTTTTTAGCATTGTCTTTTCCTTCGGTAATCCATAATAATTCATAATTCGATAACTGTCTGGTTCCATAACAGTCAGAATATCACGAGTCAACTGTATAAAAATAAATAAATATTCTTTACTGTCAAAAAAGCAGTTATAAAATTCGCATGACCACGTGGGGATATTAAACTAAGTTACTCTGCGGAAACAAGCAAGGGACCATCCCATCAATTCCGATCAAGGGCCAGAGGTCAGTGGCGGATTTAATACTTCTAAAAAAATTAAACAAATAAGTAGTTATCAATTTATTGTTCCAAAATTAATCTTAGATATAATGTAAGATAATTCCCGCCTATGGAAAAACGCCACTACCCAGAGGAAAACCGGAGGAAAACCCATGTCAGGATGAAGCTAAAGAGCTAATGTATACAACCATGTCAAGGTTGTGTACAGTTAAAATAAACTATTATAAATTTAAGAAAAGGATCGAAAACAACATGTATGAAAAAAAAGGAATTTAATCAGTATCTAGAGTACTATAACAATGGCGTGACAAAGTACAAGAGAAATTAACATCACTTACATCTTCAGAAATCATCAATGTAAATAAAAATTAAATGCTGTTCGTTGGTAAGTGCATCACTTGAGAACGACTGGACCGATTTGGCTAATTTAAAAAAAATCGTAATAATTAGAATAAGAGTTTTAGGAAAATAGAAATGGGAAAAGTTGCCCAGAAAATTGGAAAATTCGAGAAAAACTGAAAGTGCTTTTTTCTATGGGAATTTTGTACGAACTCAAAATGATAACTCACGATTGGAAGGATGGATATGCGTAATTTTGTTCTCTATGGTCCTGGAAATGTTTTCAGAAAAAAATTCGGGACAATTATAAAGGTAATAAGTCGGAAAATTCGGACAAACTCCAAAAACCATAATTTTTGCATGCACCCTCGATCATAATTGACGATAGGAACGACATATTTGGTGATTTTTTTTTTTTTTTCAGTTTTGTTTTAGGACAGGACAACATGTCGAGTCAGGTAGTATGGAATATAATATTTATTGGTAAATTAATTCCCTCATTAACTCTCCTTTATTAAAATCAATAAGTTCTTTCACGTTATAGAAGCAATAGCTGTAACTTTTAACTAATATACTTTACAATTATCTGCGACGTGACCGCAGGGCAGACAATGCACGCAGTTGGACTATTGTGGAACAATGAGTGCATTCCATTCCGCGTCACTATCTGGACGGGACGGTCGCTTCGTGGCAATGAAAGAGTCATGAACGCGGTCGTTGATGCGGGGGTGGGGTGGGGGGGAGGCGAATGGCGCCAAATTCCTTCGCGAAGGCTCTCATCGTCTTTTGCCATGCGACGCGCGAACGAGCAGCATCAACTCACATTCCGACGAAGCGGTCTTGTCGCGCGCATGCGTATGAGCGTCTTGTCACTCGGTCTACTCCATGCGCGCCCCCGCCATCCTCACTCGTTCCCACGGTCCGTCGACTGGACTCACCACGCCCTTCCAACCCCCCACCCCTCGGTACGAGCACACGCTTATACTTTGCGATATGGCTGCCTAACACGAATTGCCAACTTTTACGAATTTAAATAATATCCGAATCAATATGAATAATAGTAACAAAGTCCCCGTCGTGGCCACGGTGTCAGCATGATTGCTCGTCACCAAGCCATCCTGGGTTCGATAAGTCCCAGTTTAATTAGCTGGGATTTACAAAGAGTCCGACCTCTGCGACTAACAACCGCAGTTGTAACGCTCGGATACAGTGGTCTGGATCATATCTAGACGCTGCCCGCATGTCGGTTATTAAGACGATTCTAGTGAGTAAACTCAAATCAATAACTGAGCCTTACTGGTACTCGTCTTTCGTGGTCCTCGTTGGTCGAAACTACATACAAAAATAGTAACAAAACCTATTTGCTGTAAAAAATAAAAAAAAAAAATTAAGACGGGGTAATATTAATTCCTCGCGTTCGATGCAGAAAGAACAGAATAGCGCCACAAGAGCAAGTGAATTGAATGGATGGCCAATGTTGCCGATAGATTTAAGTTCAAAGAAATCCGAAAGAAGTGCCAACATAACGCAAAGTACACTATCATTACCTGTATGGTCGATGGAAAAGTACGAGCGTTTACTACTCTTGGTACCATGTAAGATCAGCAAAAAACTGGCATTCAAAAAATAAATAATAAATAATGTATTGTCAAGTTTTATGAGTGCTTGTATAAAAAATGAAGCTGGAATAATCACTAAACAAATTAATTACAATGACGTGAAATGTCTTAAAGTAGTAATCGCGTTACTTTTACCACAAAATAAATTTAGTGTTATTTGTTTTAATTGTTCCTATAAATTACAACGATGCAACCAGGAATGAGAAAACCAAATGATGTAACACTATCAACATTTTTGACTTTCAAATACCTATCATGCATACTTGAATTAGTGAAATAACTACTGACGCTTAAATTACTCAAGCATGTAGACACATGCCACCTAAAAAAAAAAATAACTAATCCTAATTATTAAAAAATCCAGTTAAAAACTCAAATGACTCTTTCACTCCTTAGTCTTGGGGTGAGATTGTAAGTTGGATAGTACGTCACATATAGAATAAGCAAAAGAATACAAAGGATACGTTTTCCTCAATAGTTGTTAATGATATCTGACGGAGATAATGTATAGAGAGTAGCCTAAACGTCCTCCATAAAACGTCCTAATGCAAGAGTTAAATTTTTTGAATCCAGAAATCGTCATATGAGAGAATCGATAATCGAAGTAACTAAAAAGGCGATTTATTATTGTATCGTATTGCTTCATCTGTTTCTTGACTGCAATACATTATTAATATTATTATTATTATTATTATTATTGTAATTATTATTATTTCGTAAGACAATTGTGAGGATTCTCCATAACGGCAGTGTTCAACAACAGTAATTTTATATATATATCATAGGATTACTTCTCGAAGTTTCCAGTCAAGATCGATAGTTTAATCGCATACGATTAATCGTAAAAAAAATATTTTATGTTAAAACCCCTATTTCGTGTGTTACTTAAATTATAGGGTCGATTTCAAAATTAAGTTAATTTATTTTAATTTTAAAAAAGATTTAATTTATAATTGATATGGATGTACCAATATTTTATACGGATAAACTATATATTTCGTATATTTAAAAAAAATGTGTATTAGCTTTTATAATTTATAAGAAATTAACTCTAAGTAGTATAAAAACATATAATAAGAGAAGAAAAGTTAATAAAGAAAAAAATATCTCAAATATGGGACTAATGAGCAAAAATAGTTTCAATATATAATTTAACGAAATTCATTTTTAATAAATTATAATTTCGTTGAAAAACTAATTAATGGATGAATATTAATCGTACAAGGGAATTAAACGATTACCTTTTAAGCGAAATATTTCCGATAACCTCCCATCTCTATTTACCAGTAAACATATATCGGGGTGAATAATGGAATGAATTGGTGGACGGAAAGGGAAGAGGGGAGTAGATCAAAAGACACCCGTAGTATCTCCTCTTTGTCCTTCACGATAAACTCCATCGACACACAGGGGTTTCATCTGCTAACGTATGCTCTGGGTCACGTCATTAGAACTGGACTAGGAGGTGGTGCCCCCCACCAAAAGAAGTTTTAAATGGAATATTTCTTAGTTTTAACTGGGTGTATTATTTCCAACTTTTGCAATTATTTCACACTCATGTGAATAGTATGGAAAAATTCACACGAATTGCCTTATTGTAAAATAATTCTTAGACAATTTCAAATATTCGTCAAAGTTAAACAGATCCCCAAGGTGCCCAAGGGGGGTTTCTCAGAGGGTAGAGCTCCGCAATTCCTTGGCCTCGGCACTAGGAGGAGGGGATGTGGCCAGCATCTCGCTCCGGAAGGTTTGACTCCAGGATAGGCCCTGTACTCATTTCACAGCAGGCTGAGTAGGCCTGGGAGGCAGTCCGAATGTTGAGGTGTGATGATGAAAAATCCCCAACCCACCAGGAATCGAAACCCTGCCATCCAGCCAGCAACTCAGCTCTGAGCAACGCTGACTCAGATATCCAGTGTTTGAAGTATGAAAATAAAACGAGTAGGCCAATGCTGATTTCGCTCTAATAACAAACTCTGGTTTCTCCCCCTGATGACAGTGCAATAGGAAACTCCCTTCACAACCGTGAAACAGAGGGTTGAGGAGGAGGGCGCTCTGTGAGAGAGACAAGTAAGTCGCGTTTATTCGCGTCACGAAGTCTTCTCCGCCTCAGCGACGACGTCGTCTGCTGTCGTAGTGTTTATGAGAAAACTCCCCAGGAGTTGTGACGGAGGGTAGTACAATAGAGCCACGGCTGGTCGCTGCGAGACGATATTCATTCAGAACCATATTCTTAGTCATGTTACTTTGCTGTGACAAAATTTAACTTAAGAAAAAAACAAAAACGAACGGAAACGCAATGATTTTTAGTTTATTGAATATAAGTTGCAGTAAAGTGAAGAATTTTGTGCTTCACGTGGTTATAAGTAGTTTGTAACAGCTCTCTTGACAATGAATTATTAATTAATTAATTAATTAATTTTATTTTTGTCAGCCTAACTGGCTTGATGTTGGTACAGAGCTTGTACTCACTGTAGCCAACGTTTTTACGTCGCCATAGTCCATAAGAGTGATAATATTTGTACCTCATGTTATGTTGGCACGACCTTCGAATTTCTGAAAACTTAAATCCTTCGCCAACCACTTCAATTCGCGTCTCAAGAAAAAAAGATCCTGTGGCTAAGGGGTCAGAGTGCTAGCTATGTTACTCCAGGTTCAATTCCGGCATAATTTTTTTTTGAGGTTTTTCACATTATTGTCCCAATCCAAATAGCAGTGACTATTCAAAAGCGATCCCCCCTCCTGTAACAGGTGACCCCAGCAAACCGGCCCACCATTAACAGTAGCCCCACCACCCACGTCCTAGCTCCTATGTAGACACCATGTAGATAAGCTTCTATAGCCCATTTCCCATTTACAAATATTAGAATAAAAACAATAAATAACCGAATTGACGCTTGAACAGAGAGAGACCCAGAAGTTCCAAATAATAAAGTCAGATTTTTTTAAATCAAGTCTTTTTCTACGCTTCGTTGTCAGAACATTTTTATTATGGCCGGCAATTTCTTGATGTAGATACCACAAAGGAAGAGTTGCTGTTACGTTTCTCGGCATATCTCTCACTTAATGAATACACACGAATGTGTGTGTGTCATAATTTCTCTAAATCTACATTTTGGGAACAATCATTCGAAAATTGGATTCAAGAGTTTATGATAAATAAAGACAATAGGCGTTAAATTTTTCGGGTCTAGTCAAGAGTCGAATTGAAGAATGCCGTGTGCTAGAGAACGTCCAGGAACGTAAACACCTCAAGTGGTCAAGTGACGGTATAATAGATTAAAACGTCAAGACAAGTGATAGAATGAGCTTTTTATGTTGAAGACAAAAGATTCTGTTACAAAAGACCAAATATTGATTAAAAAAGAAAATATTTATCACTTAAACTATCCATATAGTCAAGGACGTTTATTTTATTCACTATTACGAGGAGGTTGATTTAGTATGCAGCAATGACAAAAGCGCTGATAATGATAAAAAATGTGTGCTTCAAATAGGTCAACGCAGAATAGAATAAACTTATTTTCCTAGCTTTCATGCGGGTCTCTTAATATTCAAACGCAAACTTGATTAGCTATAACTTTTACGCCGGGAGTCAAAAGTTGTTGGAAAATGAGAGCTCCGAGGGGAAAAACGCGAATAAGTGTGTTGCGGCTGTTACGAAGGGAACTAATGGCCTTCAGCCGAAAATAAAAGGCGCTGGGAACCACGTTGCAAGTCGCACTTATTGAAATTTCGTGTTAGAGGAGCGCGTAACCCATTTTTTCTCGGAGAACACGTGAAAAGACGTGTCACACGAAGAGCAGAAGAAGCGGAGTGGACATTTGTTATTTCACAGATAAAAAACAATTAACAGCCTCAAACGAAAAAAGAGAAAAAAATGTGAAGTAGTTAGAAATGAGGATTGGTTGCCCCCATAAAAAAATTATTTTATGACGCGTCATGAATTAATTTTTGAACTGCTCTTTCCGCTAGTCTTTCCGGTTGTTAAAGGAGGCGGCACGTGGTATCTACCTCGGGATCAGTAATATAAAAGGATGAGAAATGTGTGTATCTGAAAAATATAGGGCATTTGTCGATGATTCGTTGAAAGCAACTGGGACATGTCATTTGGGATAAGGGTGCTTGGTTATGCGGATGTGTACGCCAGGAGGTTTCACAAGGGTGGCTGATGTTCCCAACCCCGTCAGCAGAGGGGTGATTCTCTCCCTTCTTACAGCTGCGTTTCGTATATGGTCGTATTTCCCTTTTTTTCATTTGTTAATATACAGCCCCTAGTTTAAAAGTTAACACTCGTAAAAGTATAAAATGTAGAGATGTTTTCAGCCATTCCCCGAGAAAAAAAAAATTGTGTTATTTTATTTTTTATTACTGATTACTTCACCAACGTAAGAAATACATATGAATGCTCCGACAGCACAAAATAATTATCTGATTCCAGACCCATGTAATATTTTTCTTACCCCTTACCCTCACAAAACTCCCTTTCTTAAAACGATGCAACTAAAAATCATATCCCTCTATTAATAATAGGAGGTAAATGAAAATAACAGTGATGTTGGGAAAGTATTAAACCATAAAATTATAAATAAAAGCAAAGTTTTTCAAAGATTGTTATTTTAATAGTGAATACCGATGGGTGTGTTCGTAAAAACTTATTTCATATCGGAGAATTATTTTATTTATTTTTGTCATGTAACCAAGTGAAAGGGAGAAGATTCACAAATAAACACAAAGGAATAATCCATCAGTAGTATTTCTAAGAGAGATAAATACCCTTTATTGAGTTAGCCGCATCAGAAACGCTCACGTGACGAAACCTTTCAAAGCAAGGATACACAACTTAATTAACAGACCTGCCAACTTGATCCTCACATCTCGGGATTTTCACCGCGAAAAGTGAAACGCTGAGTTGCAGTAAAAGTGATTTTGCTCGATGACGACCACGAGAAACTGTCTGTGTTTTTCAGCTTTTGATAAAAAAAATGTCTTATTTAATATTGTATCTATTAAAAAGAAAACAGGTATTGAGAAATTTCTGGCAATTCATTTAATCTTTTTTTTAAATGATAATATTCAGATATCATATAATGTTATATATATATATATAT
>NNCF01126296.1:183835-206985 GCA_002313205.1 Laupala kohalensis
TTGTAAATATCATTGCTATGAGTCGCTCACTTCCAGATCGATGACTACTCTCAAATAAGAGAAAAGAAAGCAACTTTCAAACATTATTCCTCTATACATTCAGTGTTCCTTATTCGGTGTACATGCTCCTTATACATTCAGTGTTGGTTATTTGAGGATCATGAGACAGTCATCGCTCAAATTTTCTTATGGCATTGCGTTTTGCGAACGAAGTCCCCGCAGTCATTCCCTTCGAATGTAGACTAAAAAATAAAAGTACTACTAGCTAACACGAAATTCGGGATTTTCCATTTGACCCGAACTTAGTCGAGTGGTTACGAAAATCAGGAATGCCGAGGCGGTGAAGAAGTAGACTTCAGGTTAGTGTATATATTGTATTGTAGTTGATGGAGCGTCGTATTTTCTGACTACACTCAACTCTTCCCTTCCGCCCAATCAACAAAAGTCGATTCCAAGATGAATTTTCATCATTATTTGATCAACTCCGAATTAAGCTTAAAGATTCTCAACCTGGCCTAACAAGTACGATATTGACGTGCTCAGCAATGTCTCGAGACTGAAGAACTTTCACGCCGGATTTAACCCAGAAATTTATGCCCAAAATTCTCTCCAAAACCTATTTATGCTAACTTTCAAACTATTTGTTCTTAAAGTATTTAAAAATTGTTCAAATGTTTGAAACACGTAATTGTAAACGATCAGCTTTTTTTTACAGTTTCACTACATTCATTTTAAGGAATACATTCTCTAAAAGATTTCTTTATTTATTTATTTTATACCTTTTNGGCCATGAGGCACTGAGGCTCTTGCACCTAACCGTTGGAATTGGGAAGGAGAGATGTAGGGTTTGCCGGGGAACTTACGGTACCGAACCGACATGTGTCTGTAGTAGGTGAGGAAAACTCCAGCTGAAAACCTCACCTAATTCAGGGGAGGAGGGTTGGAACCCACGCTCTACCGCTCAGCCAATGGGATCATGGAGGCGAAGACGTTACCACTGGACCACGTCTTCGGTTGGGGCGAGGTCCCCTGCAGCTACAACATATGCCTGCACCTAGGATATCTACATATTTGTAAAATGAAGTGAAGAAATTAGAAATTAGGAATTTGTTCGAGTGTTTGTTTTCATTTCTGGCACTTTATCACACAACATAATAGAAACTTGAAGAAAATATTTTGACAAAGTTATTTTACCTGTCATGCCTTTGGCCGGTCTCGGGAATACCCGTCAAAGCTCCTGAAACCTGCAAGAATCCAAACTATATTCATTCAAAGAATGTTTCTGTACCAAGCGGATTAGCATACTTCGCAGAAATTTATGAACCATTTTAAGTCATTTAATTGTTTATCTATTATTTATTAAAACCATAATTTCCGATGACGGCTGCTATGAAGCCTAAAATCTACCGACATTTAATAAAATAAAAAAATTATCGAAGGATAGTATGTGAATGAGGATTGGAGAGCAAATATAAAACAAACGAAGGACTTTGCCGTTGGCGAGCTTTAAAGCCCCATTTTTAAAAAAATTAAAAAACGTATAACGCCATTTTTACCACGCTACTGGGAACATGAAAAGTCGACCCAATAAGGCACCCTCGGCTTATTCTAAAATCTACCCCACGGTTTTAATCTCCCTTGCAGAACCTGGGTCCGTCTAAATAGAGTTCGAACGTGTCGTGGCATTAGGTCAGGTTGTGCTGTGTTCCATAAGTGAGGGCTAATGGAGATGGAGCCCGGGTGTGGTTGTGGTGCCGCGCTCCAAACTGTGTCCACGAAGAGCGAGCGTCCCCTGACCTCTTGGAAGCCTCAGTGAGTGCTGTTCGACGGCTGAATTTGCTCGACCTACTGCTGTGATTTGTGTTTAGCGAAGTAGTAATGTTTTCCTTTTTTATGACACTTTCTCTCTGTCTATTTAATGTACTTATTGTGTTGATGTATTTTTATGAAGTATTTTTATGAAAGTATGACAAATACCATAAGCTAAATAAATAAATAAATAGGGAACATGAAACAAAACAAGAAATACTAATTGATCTGAAATAACAACAATTATTTCAATGTATTTTTTTAAATAATGGAAGAATAAAACCTAATACGAATAAAACAAAATAAAAAGGCCAAACCAAGTCACAAAAAACACTATTAGGAAGTGAATAATATAAAGCTCAGAGGTTCATTTCGTGTATCAACTATCACCAAATATTGAGACACGCCACTGAAAACAGAAGATCGGGATTTTTCAATAAACAGAAGTTCCAAAATAATTCATACAAAAATATAAATATGAAGCAAATAATGTAAATAAAGGTTCATTTCGAAGATCTTATTCCAATGTTTTCTTGATCAGACATTGGAATCGTCCAGTAAAAAGAGAAGAAAATTGGAATTGTTGGAGGCGCAAGTCAACTTATATAATAAAATGAAATAAATAATACATGTATGAGGTTCATTTCGTATGTTAACTATCGTTGTTGGTCAGTTATTCGTAGAGTACCTATAACTAGAGTAACGTCGACCGCCATTTTGTACCTGAAGACCGGTTCACACTGTCACGAAACGCTGTAATGTAAACATAGAAGCCGAACGAGCACGAATGCGAGCAAATTGTATCGGTGTGAACATGGCTTATCGGATGCCTGGAAATGACAAATTATAGCGAATACTTACCATGGTATCACAAAATGGTAAAATATTTTTAATGAGTGCACGAAAAATTACTTGTACAGTTGTAATTCAATTCTGAAAATTAAAAAAATATTAGTAAGAAGAAATGCGAGTTAATAAATAATCATATGTGCAATTTATATGGTAATTAATCCACATAATGTAATAAACACGAAATATTCCTTCACATTTCTTATGATTTAAGTACTGATTGCCTTTTTAAGTCTAAATAAACTTTGTCCTTTATGCATATTTTAAGAAAATTAATACAAACATTGTCAGCTATAATACGTTTCGCATCCTGCTGAGCCAGGAAATAAAATCCATACAAATTCAAGGCCTACAAATTAATAAACAAATGTTTCTATGAACTTAATGCCGTTGTACACGTGGTACGAGAAAATTTTACGAGTGGTAAGTTTGCAGTCTAGAGAGCTTTCTTTGAGCATCGTGAAGAGCCGCGAGATGAGGCACAATATGTCGGTCCCAATCAAAAGTGTCAACAGGTCAGTCAGCAGGCACTTTAAGGCTCAGAGGGTAGTGTTGTCGCTTGTCAGCAAATCATCCCGGGTTCAATTCCCTATGGGGCCAAAAAATTTGTAACTTTTCACATGAATTTCACAGTTCATAGTGCAAACCTTCCTTCTTCTATCCATATTTTACTGCTTCTAGTATCACTAAATCTTTCTATCACTAACCACTTCTACTAACCCCTCTACTTGGGCCAAATTGTTGCTAAACCCAGGTTAGCGGTCCACCTACTAACAATAACCCCTGCCACCCATCTCCTACCTCCTATCGCTCCATGTAGATAAGCTTCTATAGCTTGACGCTACGTGTCCTATTTACAAATACAACAATTAAAAAGCAGGGACTTGGACGTAACTCTTCTTATAGGTACTCTAGTTATTGGGACAGGAAAGTGAAAACACAAGAAGATCGGTGAGCGTAGAATGAGAAAGTGATTGTTGAGGAAGATCAGAGGAGATGGACAGGCACATTGTGTGCAGTATTGGGAAGGCGACGAGGCGTGAACGAGGCTTTTGTGATGGAGCCCATCTCTTCTCCTCGCTCCTCCGCTTCCACTGGCTGTTCCCCTCGTCGGAGTTATATTTACGCCTTCTTAAGAAACGCGCTCGCTCTCGTGGAGGGAACTAAACGTGTGAGTTGGCTCTTCGCGAAACGACCGTGCGGTTGCAGCGTTAAACCTCCCACACACTCACTCTACGCACCCTCGGCCGCCGCCGTGGGACAGTGGGCGGAGAGGTTTAGTCGAGAGGGCAGAATAATAAAGAAAAAGTTTTCTCCGCGGACTTTGCTAGGTTTCTCACCTGGGGAGAATGAGCATGGTTCATCTAATAGTACTTTTAATACTAACCGAAAAAAATTCATGCGCGCCGTATTATTTACGATAGTTAATTTTACCTGAAATTCAACCCTCCTGTGGATAAGGTATTAGCGGCTTCCTCATCACCAAGTCATCCCAGGTTCTATTCCCGGCGGAGCCAGAAAATATTAGTAGCTTTTCACACTTAATAGTTCCCAGTTCATAGAGCTGTGACTGCTGAAAAGTACACCTTCCTTCCTCTATCAACCTCCTCGTAGTATCAATAACTCTAACTATTACTAACCACTTCTACTAACCCCACCATGACGGCCAAGTTGTTGGTAAACCCAACTACGCGACCCACCTACTAACAATGTCCTTCCATCAAAACCAAAACTCGTAACTCCTATCGCTCCATATAGATAAGCTTCAATAGCACGCTACATTTCCCATTTACAAATACTACAATATGTTAATAAAATACCCACATTGACCCTAGTTTTTCTCCGGGTAAAGGAGGATTTTCATTCAGACACACTAGGCTCAGGTCTAGGGGCGGTTGGATTTCAGCGTGGCACTGTTATTTAAACCTTATACTTCATCTCGAATTCTGACTGATTTTAATACATTTTTTTTTTTTTCGAAAAAAAAATTGATAGCAGTAACACATTTGGTAAATAGCACCATTTCACAATCAACTGATAAAGAAATTTGTTAATATTCTGTTGATTTAAAAAAATGGACCTAAATATTTTTGTTTTTACTTTTGGGGGACGCGTAATATTTTTATAAATACGTAAAAGCTTTTTCCAATCAGATGTGGCAGCTAGTTGAGTAATGGACTAGTTGAGTGGACCGAGTGCGATAGAGGACGGTATTAAATAAATACTCGTAAATAAATAAATTTATTGTCAAAAACGCAGTTACAAACTGCGTATGACCACATGGAAGGCAGTAAACTAATTTCCTTTCGGGAAGCAAGCAAGGGACGTATTCCATCAATTCCGATGAAGACTTCTAAGGCAAAGACGGATTTAATGTTGTAATATTATTTGTGTTACATCTGCAGGTAGTCAGAGACTGTGCCCTTATCTCAGTAACCAGAGTGTAGTGTGAAGAATGTGCACTATTACATTTGACATATTTGTCACACTTTCTTAATCGATTCGTCTTTACTTGAATCTCTATATTATTTATAGCGCTAACTTATCGCTCTTTCGAGGATTCTTCCGTCGATGAGACTCGTCTTCAGTCTTCAGTTTTCACCCTTTAATCTATCCCCGTTTCAATCTTCACCCTCGATATCAAGAATTTTCTGTTCGTCAATTGCGTCGGTCATCGCGCGCCATCGTAGGTAATCAATCCTCTTCGATCTTCTCAGAGATCTTTTTCATCCCTTGCAGTACCATCTTCAATAGAATAAAAGATCTCTGGAAACCATTTCGAAAAAGAAAGAATCTCTAGCATGGGAATGTCCATTTCGTCTCCATTTAGAAAAGAAAAAAGTGGCACCTTCGACGAAGCTTATCCCAGATGTTGTTTCAGCATCTCAGTTATATATTTTGGATTCGATATGGAGATGGCTATTGCTTCCTTCCTCTTTTCTAAAATAACAATAACAGGTATGTTGTAATGAAAACGTGCGAATGCAATCTCTTTTAGCTGGCATCTCGATAAGTTTCACCATCGAAAAATAATTTTCTGTTCGCATTTTGCTTCAGAGTACATTATATTTGACATTATTTCATCAACACTTCGCTCGCTGTGGTTTTACCTCGAAACCTCGTTCGGGGTTTGCCTCCATCAAAACTCGTTGATGGGATTTTTGGATCTTCGCCTCAGCCACCCTCCAAGCATGTATATCTCCCAATCATTGACAACACTGTGTCGTCGTTATTTTCACAAACGGTTTTCTTGTACGGAAAACTCGGGGTATTTTTTTATCTTTTTAACATTGTATATTGTGTCAAGTACAAATAAAATTCAGATAGTGCACACTATGGAGCCAAGAGCTACACGGTGGAAGAATTTTTATTACGTGATAACTTTCGGTCACATAAAAATGGTGACTAGACGGTAATCGAACCCCAGACTCCTGCTTTGATCAAAGGGGTGAAGTGGTCAACACCCATGCGATCGAAGCAGGAGTCCTGGATTCGATTCCCGGCTCGTCGCAATTTTTATGTGACCGAAAGTTATCACATATCTTCTCGGGGTATAGGTACACGAAGGAATATGTGCAATTTTTGTTATTGTTTGAGAGTATTCAACAATTTAAAATTTGAGATCACTAATTTATTATGTTGATGACTAATATGTCTACGAATGAGTTTTTGCTCAATAAAAATAAAAATGGAGAAGGTTGAACATATAATTAGTACAGTTCTAAAGCATCCATCAATATTTTGTCAGTAAAGTAAAAAAAAACACATCAGAGTGATAGACATTTAAATTCCAGATAATTAATTACCTTGAACGTATTCTGCCTTGAGGCATTCTCGGACTTGAATGGTTACTGTCACGGAGTGTGGTTGAAAGTATGGAAAAAATAGGGAAGCCACCATTTCGCTAACACACACATCCTCTCTCAGTGCCTGAAGCACTTGGCATCTGGTCGTTTCCTGCCAGCCACTCCCTTAGAGCCCTTCACCGCCATGTGTCGTCGCCGCCCTTAGGGCTAATCGATGGCCCGAAGGGACAAGGATCGGAACACGAACCGCCAGATCTTCCGTTTCCAACTTCCCAATTTGTGTAGCTCTAACTGCTCTAAGGGCACGTATCACGTTAGAGTCTCGAGTTCAGAATCAGTCGTTTTTAGTTTTGAACCTCACTAGTCGACTATAAATGTAAAACTTAAACTTACAGCCGTATTTGATCCGCAGAAATCTGGGTTAATTGGACCCGGTAGTGGTCCATATAATACGAATGGTTAGGTATCTACCTCTCTATCCATCTATATAAACGAAATACCACTCACTGACTATTCCCCTTCCTCCGTCCCTGTGTCAAGGGTAATGAGATGATTCCTACTGACTTTTTTTCTCGCTTGGTCTTATAAACCTAACTTCGAAAAATTCCTTCATTACAAAAATCACCAACAATTACATGTTCAAACCTGGATTTTTTTCTCTACATTTTCATGTAATTTACAGAATGGAGATATTTTAAGGTGAAAAAGCGATCTAACATCTCAACTCCTAGGAGGATCGTTTTAGTATATTTTAATATAAAAATATATATAATTCCATAATAAAGTTTTTCTTTCCACCGTTTACATTACCAATAGTGAATGACAAAACCAAGGCCTTGCGAGGTAAAATGAAAAAATTGGTGGTATCTTCCATTTACTCTGTACGCGAATATACTCTAAATACGAGGTAACTAAGTGATCAAACTTTAATTTATCTGATTAATTATGTTTATCTAATTAAAATGGTGACGGGACCGAGATTCGAACTCGCTTAGCGCGCTCATGCGCTTACCAACTGTGACATCCCGTTCGCCTCCCGGGCCCGTCTTCCATCCTCATTCAACTTGCGAGACCCAAAAACCTCTGAGGTGGTCTCGTAGAGACTACGCTTCTCATTTGAGGCCACTCCCTTAGGAAGTACTTTGTTTTGGGTAGTATTTTCCAATTCTGGTTCATAAACACACAGAAATCTCTTAAATTGCGGCGAACCTCACCACCAGGTAACAGATTAATTATGTAATGTTGAATGAAAATGGGAGACGGGACCGACTCGGATTATCAGATTTCAATATGTTTAATTTATTTCTCTGAGCTCAATAAGAAAATGGTATGGACAATGCAAAGTCACATTATTTCTGGAATGGGTACGTACGTATTTAATTTTTCTACCAAAGCAACTTCTGTCAGCCATATTCATACTCTTTATGGTATGTTCATATTTTTGAGTCGATATACGAATGCACAGTGGTTGGTTCAGACATATGAATTCGTCATCACTTCATCTACCTCTCTACAAGCACACACAATTGTTCTCCGAATTGCTGCGTGCTTCTATACGTCGTGTACACGTGTGCAATCGCCGCTAAGGACGACGTTAGTCACTCCAGCTTTTTTAAAGTCGTTATATTCTTGGCGAGAGAATGATAGTGCAACGTAAGTGGCGCTTGTGTGACACTTTGGAGCGCCGCCAGCAGAAGTCGACGCCGTCCGTGCATTGTATACGTGTGTGGCTCGGATCCTCCTCCTTCTACTTCTTCATAGGCGACAGATGGCAACTCGATATCACAGTTCTTGGACATTCATCGTGGCCATATCAATGTAATGGATATGTAAAGCATAATTTCTCACTGGTTGGTAAAGGAGAAACCATACAAAATGGGAGATGAAATAGTACGACCCGGGGAAAGAAAATGGAAGGGAAGAATAGTCTCGGCATTAACAGCATGTGGGGATATTCGCTGGGAAACGGCAAAGGAGGGCAGTATCACATACCAGTGCATTAAAGCAGCTATATAAATAAGAAATGGTTTCAACCATCTCAAGCAATGTTACAAATACTAACACAATTTGGTAACTTTCGAGAGTATTGGTGTAGGATGAAGATAACCACAACAAAGGAATGCTTCTGTCCGCAAGAAAATGATACTGTAAACCATGCCTTACGTAACTGCACTCTAGTTGGGACAGAGAGAGAGAGCAGAATGGAACAAAGTATTACAAAAACATGGAGTTTACACTGATAAACAATGGACAGAATATATTAAAAATAAAGAATTATACAAGGTTTTCGAAGATTATGTGTAATAAATAATGACGTTACGACAAACATATGGAATAACAGCTTGGTAGAGAGAAAGGAGAAACACAGAGAACAAAAGAGAGAAACAAAAATGTAAATTAAAAAGAGGGAAAATGGCGAAACAGAAACCTACGGTCGCGGCACTGGGTAAGAATAATGAAAAAAAAATGAAAAAAAAAAAATGATTGTTTCAGTAGAGTGTTAGAAGATAACTATTACTCACTAGCTGGGTACCCGGCGTTGCTCTGAACTCACCTTCTTTTACTCAGGAAAAAATAAAATATATATTGTTAGACCAAAATACTTTTCTTGACTGGTTTTTAATATCTTGTACTAATTTTTTCGTATTCATAATAATACCAATTTAATACAGAACTTGACTGTATACACTACACCATCTCGTGGGAGCCGCGCAGGTCGAATTTTCACTTCCGCGGCTGTACCTAAGCTATTTGTCGAAATTCTATGATTAAAAGACTTTTTTATGTTGTTAAATACAAGAAAAAAAGAATTCATTAAATTTGATGATTCATTTTTTCCTTCTTATATTACTCTCTTAAATTGAAGTATTTTAACACTTCTATTTTTAGTTAAGTTTTATCGATATTTATGTTAATTTTTGTTGATAGACATATGCTGTCGCAAACGTTTTCGTAAATTTTGGGCAAACAGTGTTGTCATCTATCTCTAACTGTTTAGGCATTGTAAGCAAATATAACACATATCTTTTCGATTTTATGGACATTTATTGTAAAAACAATTTCTATTTTCTTATCTCACATTCAAAAAATAAAGGCTAGCCTATGTTCGTCCTGGACATATAAACTTTCTCCTTTCCCAAATTCCATCACGAGCAGTTCAGTGGTTTATCGTGATCAGGTTGCAAACAGAGAGACACACTTTCGGGTTACGCGTTCATACATCAGTACGGAAGGATTGCGTCATCAAATCCATATGTCAACTCATCTTCTCAACGACAATTAATCAATAGATTGACAAAATCAGTCACCCACTCGGACGCTACTGCGATTAGAGAATCGGACACTAAATTGGTCATCGGTTCAGACCAGGAGACAGCATTCTTAGACATCTGTTCGCTCTCTTTGTGTATCAACTGAGTCATCTCTACGTCTTTCCCTCCGGCAACTACTCGTCACAAAAACCGAGTCTGAAAACGTGAACATTCGAATTCAGAAGAATGAGCAGAGATATTTTAAGGTAAAGTAGTTTCACACACTGATACATGGACAATTTTCTCCAAATATTAAAACACATTATCCGGATAATAACTTGGCAAAGTCTTTCTATGTCTATTTTTGAGATCCATAATCTGATGTAATAAAGAAAATGAAACACATGCTCCACTGAAAAATGGTATTGTACGTACATCCTTTGTAAAACTCCTTTCAACCCTTACGAAACAAGAATGTGGATATGTGGAAGTCCCTTAAAACATTCCAGATTCTAAATAAAAGAGAATAATCCTGAAATGAATTTCAAATAGTCTTATGCATCGAAATATGTGAGCAAATCCCCTTTAAAGGATTCTCCACTGCTTCTCTAAGCTACTAATGAATGTCATGAGTGGTACATATATTTGCGCTAAAGGGAAAATAAGTTACTTCATTAACTCACTTACAAAAGTGTTTTGTTCGGGAAAATTATTACTATGTCATAAAAATGGGTTGCTATGTTTCTGTTCTACTTCCTTACTACTTTATAAAGGTGTAATTTCTATGCTGTTTCCATCATATACCGGTTTGGCTAGTTGCTTTAGATATGCCTACCCCTGGTTGACAGACTACTCTCATGATACAAATGGCCTACTCCATGCACCATTCACATCATAATATCAAGTACCCCGAACCGGATCTCCTGGCAAACCATTGCACGCTGCACTGGAGATCTTAACTAGAAAACATGAACATTCATGTCCTCACACGGAATTAACATCGAGATATGAATCGCACCTTAAAACAACGTTGACTAGTTGATGCGTTATTTCCTTTGGTTGCCTTAGGGAAACGGGGGATAGAATATAAATTTTACGGTCATAACATAGTAATTATACCTATTGTGGTAACAGACAAAGTGCACGGTTTTACAATTAAAATTATTTCTCATTTACTGCGAATACAAAGCGATGTCTGCATTTACACGTCATCCAGTTGCCGCCAGACAAGTGGAATTCGTAATTGAATCATGGCACTAGGAAGAACCAGATTTCTCACTCGCAGACTTATTCAATTTTCCTCTTTTTGGAGGGATGATACGGTGTGTTTGCGGTCATATTTGTGTTATGGAAATGTGATACAGATAACGCAATCAAAACTTTTATCGGTATACTGTATTCTCAAGACTAAGGAGTATACAGTAACACGTAACCAAGAAGGTCATGGTAACTAATTATTTCTACGATCATTAGGGTCAGCAAAGCAATTTCAAAAATGATATATTTGGGAGGTCGTGAAACAAACTGAATCACAGGGATCTATATTGTAATAGATAAAAATAATGTTGTTTCCTGTGTAAACAATACAATTGGAGTGAAGAATCCACCCTATCTGCCGGACCTTTCACCATGTGATTTCCACTTTTAGCATAATTAAAGAAGTCACTAAGTCATTACAACTGCAAAGGGATGTTGAGGTTAGACGATTCTCTAATGGATATGATGAGATCTTTTTGCCTTCATCATCATTGACAGCATACGGTGGATGTTTGGAGGAATACTTCGGATGATTGTAAACCATGTGTTGACTCACTCATTTGTTACCGACAAATTTTTTTAGAGTTCTCCGAAACTGAACTATCTACAATTGAAAATTCCTACATAAAACGTAAGTATATAATTATCTTCAAATTGAATATTTCATTATCGTAAGGAAACACCTCTTTAAATCAATTATCATCAATAAATATTTTGCACATTTTCATGACAATATTTTGATCTAAATCCAAACACAGCAACTAGATAACACGTGAAGTGTCAGGATGTAAGTGCGGTATAAAAACATAGTATTACTTCTCAGAAACACAGTATCCTCAAACTGTCAGCAGCACAAACCGAGACCATAAACTAGAACACAGGAACGGAAGAATGGATCTGTTTCCTTTCCAAAGGTTGAATGCCCGACACAAAGTAGGAAACTGACGACCAACCGGTTTCCACGTTGCTTCCCCGAGAATCGAACCCGGACCTGCAACGGTGGCGGGGACCTTTGCTCGTAAATCGACCGTGACATGAGGACGGGCTCGAACCCCCGGCACTCCGCAGCTGTTGAGAATGCAGCTTTCGTTTTGTGTATTTCTCACGTCTTCCATTTACAATGAAATATGTAAATGACTTTCGAAAAGAGACAAATGTTTGTACATTCACGTAAATGTTTCTGGTTTCTTAATGGCAGTTTATCACTTGTACTGCCATTGAATTATCTCTTCTTCGCGAGAATTATTAACGAGGCAACGATATTGAATTTTGCACTTTTGAAATAAGAATTATACTGGGTGTTGTTTTTGTGTAAGCTCAATACCATGAAGTGAAAAATAAAATCTTGTCAAAAAGCAGTTTTTAACTGCATAGGGCCATGTGGGGGACATCAACCTAAAATAAGGGGTCCTCTCCTTAAATAAGAAGGACGCAAAGAAACACTTGAGAAAAAAGCGACCCGAGAGACGGACACAGAAGGACACAGAAATGACGTAGTCAAGGAGTTTAGCAAACGGCACATGAATATTATTGTATTTCTGGATTATTATTCTCGTATTCAATAGGATACTCAAAATTTATATCAATAAAAGTGTTAATGAATCAATGTATTCCTTTACAATATAGAAGCAATCATGCAGTAGGAAACTTGTCTTCTTACTTGTCATTTCTAAATTCAATTTTGACATTTGTTTCTCTTTTTATTTATTAAAAAGTTACAATATTTTATTTACAGGCGATAAATGATGGAATTTGTTTGAAAAAGACATTTTTTTAAACTCCAGTCTTAGTTAATTGCTTCTTATACCCCATGCCATATCAGGAGACGTATGTAGTGATTGAAAGGGCATGAACGACATATGTTCGTGAATTAAAACAATATTAGGATTTTCCTCGTCAATGTTTGAGAATAAAATCCTACTTGTTCCATATACGAAAAACTGTATCCACTTTCAATTACATTATAGTCAATTTTTATTGATTGAGAAAAAGGAGAGAGTTGAAAATATAAGAGATAAGATAAAGAGAGTGTGGACATGTATGAGACAACAATGTTTCGCAAAGCTTTGACAGAAAGGAGGCTGGGTTTGCAAAACATGGGCCAAGTAATCGATAAAGAACACCCGTCCAAAACAAACCATTGTTTTCATTTTGGCATGACAAGTTTTAAAACAACTGGAAATGTGAAATGACGATCCATAGCCTGGAAGGAATATTGTCAACAAGAAAAGCAAGACTACATTAAAATTTAATTGATAAATATCACATCTTTACAGGAGTTCAATTAAAATACTTTTTAGAGGAAATAGTCACAAGAAAAGGGAGAAACAAATGTTAATTTTAATACTTCTACAATTTACGTCCATTATATAATCTAATTAAATAAATAATTAAAGATAATTCTAATACTAAATAATTAATAACTAAATAAATAAATTTAATTCTAATACTTGGAATGAATTAAAAGCAAAATATCGTCACAGAGGTTCTCTTGTTCGCGCGTTGTATTCTTCGCTAGAGAAAACTCCTCTGCTCGAGTGAATCCCCTCGAGGCGTGGCGTCACGCATTTGTCAGTGAGCGGGCGCCGGCCGTGTTTCATTTGTTCCCCCGCGCGTCGCTGCTGAATAAGACCAATTTAAACTCTCCGGTATATTTAGGAGGAATAATACAGGATGCGAAGAAGACGGAGAGGTTTTTTCACATAATCACCGTTCATTCATTACTAATATACAACATTTTAAAATAATTTAGAAAAATGATATCGTCCTGTAGTATTTGTTTGATCGAGATTACGAATTTTTTTATTTTTCAATTATAGAAGTAAGATATAAGAAAATTATAATAAAAAGGTCAAAGGCAAATTTCAAATCCCTTGGGAATTGGAAGTAAAGGAGCTTCTTCTCTAAATTTCCTAATTGTGTCGCGTTGTTTAGGAGTAGGTAGAGGTTCTGGACGGTTTTGTTTTCCGGATAAATAAATGATACATCAGAACCACTCTCGACGTATCAGAACATTTTGAATCCATTCGTCCAACATTTACTTCCGGTATACCATTATGTTGTCTAGAAATGAAATATTTTGAAACATTATATTAACATTCAAATCTGTGGGCAGATCGCCGTAACGTTTATGACAAACAATGTTCGAACCCTTTTTTTAAAACCATTTATATGAATACTTTTATATAAATGCTTCTCAGTATACGATTGTACTTGTGGTAAGACATCAACAGAGAATGTAATAGAATGAAACATTACACTTGACGTATTGTCTCTTTCTTATGATTGGACTTGACGAGAGCTTTCTCAATGATAAATCTATCATTATCAGAATCTGGCTACAGAATACGAAAATTAGTACATAATAGAATAACTCACATTATGAATAGATATAAAATTCATAAGGTACGTCACTCTGTATCCAGGGCCAGGACCGACAGCGGTGGTGTAGTGGTAGCGTCTCCGCTTCCACGACCCCGCTGAGCGGAAGAGTGTGGGTTCACACCCTGCTCGGCCGAAGTAAGTGGGGGTTTCTCTCACCTACTCCATAATAAGTTCCCTGGTAAACCAACATCCCTCATGGCCTGAACTTCAGCAAAAGATATTAAATAAATCAAATAAATGATTGATATTTCATGAAAAGATCTATCTCCAACAACAATCACAATAGATGCGATACGTCCAATTAAATTGTTCATTTCTTATTGATTAAAGCACTGTGCAGGTGTTTATTTTTCGGTTTGAGAAAGAGATGGGAAATGGCGGCGCTCTTCACGCAACTCACGGGAACCGCCTCTTGGGTTGAGTTGGATCCTCGTATAAAATAAGAGAACACTTTCGATTTCATAACATGAACACAACCCCGCCTCAGCTCCCCGAGAGAATCGGACGATCCTTTAACGCAGTTTCGGAAGCAGCGTTGTCGCTCGTCGCCGTTTATTCATATTTTCCTCTCCGCATCCCCGAGAGGAAGGTAGAAAGAACGGGTCTTCCCTGCGTGCGCGTTATAAAACCTCCGTCGTTTCGCAATATCTCTTTATGATCCGTATGAGTGTTTTCGTGGGCTGAGCGCGCGCTTCTCGTATCGCTATGGCAGAGTGGGTATAGGGAGTGTGTGGCCAATGCCTATCCAGGTTTCTGATTGGCTGCGACATTTTTCTGTGAGAAGGGAGCGGATTTTTATATTTCATATGTTTATGTCATTTAATCCATATGCACTTTCAAATATATTACAAAATACATTTGCATGTGTCTTAATCAAACGTTTTTACACGACTATTTTTTTCGTACCATATAGATTCAACTATTCGAAGTGGGAACAAAATTGTCTATTGTATGTGTAAGAATTAACAATTTATTTTATTATATTTATTCAGGCCATGAGGCCTTCAGGCTCTTCCATCTTACCTTTCGACTAGGGAGATGGAATTGGGAAGGAGAGACGTTAGGTTGCCAGGGAAATTACGGTACCGAACCAACATTTGTCTGGAGTAGGTGGGGGAAATCTCAGCTGAAAACCTCACCTGACCAGTGTTGGGTTTGGGTCCTATACTATCAAGTCTCCATCGACAGTTCACAAAGTTGTAAAGCATGAAATTGTCTGAACGAAAAGTAATTCACTTTATCTATTGTACTTGCGTATCCTGACCGTTGGTTTTCCGTGGTTCCCAACGGTGCTCAACAAATATTCTAGTTGCATTTTTCCGCCTAGTTCCATTATTCTAGTTGCATTTTCTTTCTTTTTCTCCGTAAAACTTAAATACCTAGCAACAAGCAACGAGAACATTCGTTGAGAGTGAATACCAGGGTACAGTTCGCACAGCCCACCGCATCCTCGGGCTGAAACATAGATGCATGGGCCCTCAGCCCCGCCAATATTTTTTTCAATGTGTTTGTATATGAATAAAAAAAAATGTCTAATAAAGTCCTTTTCAATTGAATTGAATTGTTTTCTTAAAAAACAGAAACCTGAGTTTCCATTAGTATTTTTGAATGACGTACCTTTTATACGCAAACATCGGCCACACTCTTTCTCGACTCACTCTGGCAACGACAGCCAGCGCTCCTGGCGACCCATTACGAAACACCTCCACCGCCCGGTAAATAAATTCCTCCCCGAGAGCTCTAACAGTTTCTGCTCCGGGGCACTTCCGGTGGGGGGATCGGTTAGTGTTGGCTGAAGGGCGCGTTCACACGGTTCCCCCCCCCCCCTCCCCCCTCCACCCCTCACTTTGTGACGTCCTTTCCACCGTTCGGAGGATACACACACCCTCGTCAGATACGTGTACTGCCACCCCGCCCTCCTCTTGTTCTTTTGAATTAGGACACATGAGCATGGTTTTGCTATTCATCTTAAACGTCCCTTTGTTCAGATTATTCTCAAATATTACCACCCTAACACTTTCATAAGTCACTATATTTTAATACTTTATAGTAATACTCATCGTTAGGTAAACGTTTTAAAAACAAATAAAGAAATGTAGATTAATTACATTCACATGTATATGGACACAGAACCAACTGGTCCATGAAGTTTTTAATTTGTTTTTAGAAGATTTACCTGATAAGGATCTGTAAAACAGTCGAAACGATGTATTATTATTGGGTATTTCAATTGTGAAATACATATTGTCGGTTACGAAAGAGGGTTGTGTTATTTAACAATAACGTTTTTACTATTAAATTACCTTAAAACTGTTTCTATCCGTGGTTCTCGCCCTTGTCTTGTTTTTGTTCTCGCCCTTCTCTTCTTATGAAATTTGTTTTAAGTAATAAAACATATTTCACAACACTTTTGCTAACATATCTCATGTCTTACCTGAGGAGAGTTTCATGGTAAGTAGGTTTTTAAAAATATTAGAAAATCGTTTTGAGAAATATTTGAATGTAACCCNGACTGAACTCACGCACAATTCAACTTTTCTACCTGCGCGGAGGAGGGTCAAGCAGTGGTGACGTAGATGGTAGTATGCAGGGTTGGACAAGGAAAACTCTACCGTCGTCATCAACGTGTCCTTGGCCTCCTGAACTTAATATTAAGAAATATACGAGTTGTTTCACAAGACGTGCAACACCATATATGTTTCCTTCTCCGTAGTAACAGTTAATCTACGAAAATAAATATATTTACTAATATACACGATATATTGCTAATTATCCAATAAAAATATTTTAAAATATTTTAAATTTCTCTTTACTAATAAATCCGCATTCTTCCTTGCTTCAAAAATATTGTGAACTTGACAATAATTGTTGTAACTATTAACTTATTTCTGACCTTGTATACTCCAAATATCATTTTCTGCATTATAAAACCAAACCACAAGATATTCGTCCACCACCAGTTGAAAATATAAATTCCATAACAATGCACGCCTTTTGGAAATTTCGAAAACTTTGCTGCTGTTTTTTACCTATATTCTGCTATACTAGAGCAACAACCCGTCAAGAAGTTCATGGCTCTATTACTTATTCTCTGCGTTGACGAATTATGAAGTCAAGAAGCAAGACATTTCTACTTGTTCAATCACTCTCGCAGAGGGACTTTAACAAATGGATTGCGAAAAATTTGTTGAAGCGTAGTTTGAATGCTTAAGGAGAGAAACATAGTGGAAAAAATTCTTGATTAAAAACAATGAAGAAATTAAAGTAACGCCCGAATCTCGACTTCTAGAGCACATTTAATTAGTGGGGCAATTTGCCAATACCCATTTCCTCAGCCAGAGTCCGACGGTGCTCGAAGATCGGGCGGGAAAACTTAAGCTAATTAATGTATATAGTCTGCTCCGCAATCCCTTCTTCATTCAATAAACATATGTTTATTAATTTATGGTTTGTTTACAATCCAGATTTCTTTGAACTGCTCTTTTCGTGGAACCGCCGTATTCCTAAAAGAAACTAAATTTTGGTGAGAGCTAGGGGCTATGAAAATTGTGGAGAACAGTGCTAACAGAGAATTATTAAGCTTTATCAAGAAAGAAGGAAATAAGTCGTAGCATTTTATGACTTTCTTTTCCTTAACTGAGCGATAAAATTTATAAGAGTTAGCCCAATAAAATTGTTTGATATAAATGAGGGATGGAACCAACGAAATTTTTACTTTTATAAATCAGAGTAAGGATTCTCAGAAATGATTCAGTAAAAATACTCTGATNTCAGAGTAAGGATTCTCAGAAATGATTCAGTAAAAATACTCTGATATTTCCCGTTTTTACGAATTATTTCAATATTTTGTCAAAATAGTTTCAATGCTTAGTTACTTCAGGAACAACGATTTGAACTCACGACTTCAGTAATCAAACGTGTTGTAACGAGATTTCGTTACCTTATATGGTCCTAAGGAGTTATTTAAAAGAATAATTAATTAATTTACACATTGACAATAAATTAATCCCACAATAATATACATCATTGGTTCTCCTGTGATCAATGTCACGAAGTATTAATCTTTGCGAGAATCTCACACATCGTTATCTACACGACAATACCTTTTTCATATTGAGGACTAAGAATTGGTTTTAGTTGGTAATATTGTGTTCCATCTGCTCGTAATTTATTCTCTTATTTGCGTAAAATAATAATAATAATTATTATCATAACTTCCTTGGGCTGCTCAAGATGAAAAACGTATTGTGGAAATTTGTTTGGTCACTGAAGAGCTGGAAATTTAAAGTTTGATTTCCTTCTGCATCTGATTAGTTCGATAAGATTTTATAAACGGATCATCACATAAACGGATTGAGGAAACGAAATCTATTATTTCAATAATCATTTATTTTTTGGAAAGGAGTAATTCGACTTGCAACTCTTGCTCTTCGTCTGAGTTACCAGAAAAAGACAATGTGTGCAACAAACTCATAGCATTTATCATGAGTGCATTATCCTCAGGTTCATCTAATCTCAACGACGGCCATTGCAGTCCCTCCACTGAGAAAATTGCCAGAGCAAGTCCAGAGCAAGTCTCAGTGCGCGGAGAGTGAACCTCCATGGAACAAATGGAACAACCATGTCCCCGCACTGGTGCAACTTCTCTGTCATGTGGAAGAACATTTTTGCACGCGGGGTGCACGAGTGGATAGTTAGAGCCGCAAACGAAAAGCGCCATCAGTGAACATTGTGCACCCCCGCGCTCCTTGATCGCAATGCTGGTATCCACCCTAATCACCTTCGTTCCACCCTCATCGACGCGCCTCCTGTGTCCCCACCCATCACGACTTTCACTGTTGCACCCTCCTCCGAGGTTCTATACAACAAACCCCTCCCCCGCACCTTCCTCCAGGGCTGGACGCTTGTTTCCAAGGGGATGCAGAGGGCGGCGTCGGGGCGGACATCCCGTTCTGACGGCAAGTGACCGACCAACAGGTACACGGGCATTTCCGGTACACAGGGGTCACCTTCTCCTGCACTCCCAGGGTTGTTAAATGTGGGTCAAAAAAGTATATGGTCGGGAGAACGTACCTTCTGTTAGGGCAGTGGTTCACTATCTCGGGGAATCACAGAATTTGAATATTATTCTTCATATAAAAAACCCGACTAAAATTAAGCAAATAAAAATACGAACGCAATGATGTGGAGATTTTCATACCTAACGCGACATTTAAAATAGATAATTCAACATCTCTCCTTCCCAACTGCCTCTCCCTAGTCCGACGGTTAGGTGGAAGAGCCTGGACCTCGTCAAAAGACATTTACAAATGTTCAACAAAAGCTGCAAAAAATCAATTCTCGCCGGAAGCGTAATATAATTGGACACATTAAATTTGTAATTTTTTTTTTATCATTTAAACAAAGATGCATTAAATTTAAAAAAATGTGATTGTTAATTTTCCAGACGAGAAAGATATTGGAACCGAAGCAAATTTTCTTACTTCGGCTCAATTATTAAAAATAAAGTGACAAAGTTTCTCTTTGTTTTCTCCATTGAATTCCCTATGTCGATCTTGTAATAATCAATTAATATGAAGGTAACTAAACAATAAACGATGCAGTGATTCGTAACGACGATTATTATTAGAAAATTGCGAAATTTATTAAATTTAGGGGTGAAATTACCAAAATATCCTTGGGATAGCGTGCGTTCAACGATAACCCTCTGGTACTCTCAACCCGCTAACATTGCTTTTCTCGGAAAATGCGCCGCAAAGTCATCAGTCGTACACGCAAAGGCGAAATTCAAATCCTAATAGTTTTCGTGGAGCAGTAATTCATATTTTTATGACACATGGAATGATTTGAATCAATTATGTTTTTCCCTCTTTTCCATACTTATGACAACCGAAAAGTATTAATCAAAATGTGTGGGGAAGAAAACAGAACTCCAGAACACGAAATGTTGAATATTCTTTAAAAAAATATGATCATCTTTATGATGTAAACTTAGTTTTTCCTGCTGCGGAAATTTTAGGCAAGAACAAACAGAGCATAACGAATATGTTTACAAAATTGTTTAAATTATTTGAGCATTGATTTTACTATTAAAGAATCAACAACACAAATAATGGTTATTCCTCTTTTATTATATTACAATTAATAATTATAATTTAATGTCAAAACAGCAGTTACAAACTACGTTCACCAACTGGAGAAGAATTAACAAATGTAATGTCTGGGAGGTAGCATGGGAATATCCCATCGATTCCAATTCAAGAGAGTAAATGCAGAAGTGGATTTAATATTTCTGCGAAGCGGCGAAATTACGACATGCGTCCCACTAAAATAAGAATAGAAATAGATAGCTACTTATTTATAAAATATTGTAACATTTTATTTTTTAATTGAATTTAAAAGAACAGTTCTAATATGCTGTTAAAAATTCAAAATTATTTAGGAAATAAATCGAAACCATTAAAATCAATGAAATTTCAAAATAAATATAAAAAATAGTTCACTTAGAGAACAGGCTCGGATGTGCGATCCAAATGTAGTGGAAGGGAAGGATATTTCCAAATCTTTGGATGTGACATTCCGTCCTTATAATACAAAGGTTTTGGATAAATCGTCACATCTAATCGTAGTGTATTCACATTCATAGTGATAACTTACGGTCAGGTGAAAATGTCGAGGAGCCAGGAATCGAGCCCGGGAACTCTCCAATGATCGCAGGGGTGATAACCACTACACCACACGTTCGTCACCATTTTCATCTGACGCATCACATATCGTCTCCACGTGTCGGGTGCACGGAAGAAATATATTCACATCCAAAGTGTTTACTCAATGTATCTATTTGATGAGAGCATTAGCAATGTCTCAACCTTCCGATGTCGTCATCAGCCACTTCTCTAGAAGTACACGAAGGGTGACTCTGGCCGACCGAAGCGAAGTGACGTGGTGAGGGACGGACGGTCCAGAAGCAGCAATCACTTCTTTATTGCAAGAGCACCTCGGTCCTTCCTCGTTCACCGAAAGGGTAAAAGGAGGCAAGGAGAGGTGATAGCGTGCTTGCTAATAATCGAGTCATCCCGGGTTCGATTCCCGATGGGGTCAGAAAAAATTTGTACCTTTTCACATGACTGTCCCAGTTCATATAGCAGTGACTACCGAAAAGCAAAACTTCGTTCCTCTATCCAGCTCCTCCTAGTATCAATAAGTCTAAATATTACTAACTACTTCTACTGAACCCTCCACGTGGGCCAAGTTGTTGGTAAACCCAGCTAACCGGTCCACCTACTAATAATGACTTACCACCCAACTCCTACCTCCTATCGCTCCATGTAGATAAGCTTCAATTGCACGCTACATTTCCCATTTACTAATACTACATGACAATGACAAGGAGAGGCGGTCAAAAACATGTCGGAACTTCCGCTGCACATCATGGCTTCTATTATTATACTGTCTTTTAAATGTCTCAAGAAGTTCTGCCGGGTAATGTTAGTGAAATCATTAAAAAACATATTATTCATTTTTTCTCTTGAATTTCTTCGTATCTTAGTTCTATGAATAATTGTAACTAGTAACGTCAGTAATTTGAATTTATGAAGAAAGTAATATAAGTTATAAACTCGCGTCTCTCAGTTTTTAAGCAATGACAATGGAGAACAGCTCTCAGAGAAAACCGCGAACTGTATCAAGAAGTTAAATATCTCTTCATAATGTCCGATGACCTCCAAGAAAATGTTCTAAATATTAATATAGATATTCTACTGCACTTAAAGAATATGTCTTTTCGGTTATCTTGCCAACTCTTTATTTCTGTTGCAAAATGCCTTTTATGAGATGCTGGAATATATAGTTGAAGAAATATAAATTAAAGCACTTTCTCCCGGGATTCTAAAGCTTATCCATAGGGAACATTTCAGCATTTTCTGAAAATTCTTCGTGACTTTTTGAATGAATAAATTGGGAAGAGGATTCCTAAATATGCAGTATTGTCTACAGTCCATTTCAGTTCGTCCCATAGTACATAAGAGAAGCAAAGATAAAAACACCATCCAAAGACCATACACAAATAAGGAATTTCGTAATTCTAAAAATGAAGGTGTGTTTTTGTTTCCTTGTATGAAGGTTTAGGAGGTATTCAAATATATCACATATAACTAGCATATATATATATATANCTGCGTTAACTAAGATTCGGAATGCGTAACACAATTTGCTTAATTGGGAATTAAGATTGTCAATGTGACAATTCCATTTGAGGTAATAATATAATAATAATATAACATTGCAGCATATATATAACTTGGTGAAATTGAGAGAAATGGTTAAGACGAAACAGCACTTCAAAATTTTGCCCGCCAATCACGAACGGAAATTTACGTCCCCTTCTTAAATATAAACAATACTCATGGTGTTGAAATTTACGTACATGTAGTGAAAGCGCTCTGCGGGTAATACCAATTGATCAACGCAATTGACTAGCGATATTTGTTGACTGACTCGTAGGCGGGTAGATAGGACTGTTTCTGTGTTTATTTATCATACTTTGTGAATACTATGCGAAACGGCCGTGAGGAGACCAATTCCTGAACAACACTAGGTGAGTTCAGCGGATAATTACATGAACTCTGAATGAAATTAACTTTTATAAGTATATGCGGAAATCATCATGCATTCTGTGTTTATAAAATGACGAATACTGAAAAATCATCATCTCTCTGACATTCCTCCTTTTAGGGGCGGATCTATGGGGGAGGCGCTAAGGGGTCTGAGGGGGTTTTAGCAACCCCCCCCCCCC
>NNCF01126296.1:208638-219969 GCA_002313205.1 Laupala kohalensis
AAAATTACGTTAACCGGATCAACAAGACATCCGGATACTGGATGTTCTACTGAAATTTATTTTAAATAAATAAATAAATTTTATTGTCAAAAAATCAGTTGCAAACTGCGTATGATCACGTGGGGGATAATAAACTAAGTTACTTTCCGGTAGGAACAATTTTCAAAATAAATATAAGAAAGGAAAGAACAACCATTATTTCTCATACATTCTGTAACAGTTCTAATGTATTTCATACTTTTTCGAACAATGATTACCAAAATAATGGTAAGTACTTTTCCGTGAGTGACTATTCGTAATTAAGTACAAGGTGAATGTGATGACTATTTTCCTCCGTAAAGAATAGGGCAGCGTGATGCCAAAGCACTTGGAGACAGGTGCAGTTGTGTCGCGTATGATAAATGGCAGCAGCACACAGCCTGAAAGGGAGGTGCAGAAAGGAAATTTCCAGAACCTAAAGTGCAGCAGTCAGTTGCGGACGGACGCTGGCATCCGGAGGGCGAAAAGGGCCGAAGGGTGCTTTCCACCCCTGGCGGGTGCGGAGGGGGTGGCGCGGGGAGGGGGGTGGGGGGTGTTGGCGGTATGCGAAGGTCACGCCGCCGTTGAGAAGCGAGAGGAGAGTCGACAAGGGCGAGGGTGATCGATCGAGCGATCGATTTGCGAGCGAGCGACTCAGCTGCCAACCAGAGCACTGAACCCCTCAATGGTCAGCTATTACGCCATCTTTGCTGCTCTGCGTCGCAACGTATACTTTGAAGTCATGCAATTTTATTCAGAGAAAATGTAACATACGAAAGAAAACGCACTATATTTATTTGTTTATTATAAACTTGAAGCAGTTAAACAATTAGTTTATCGTCCTAAACATTTATTTTATACTTTACGTACCTTTACGATGTTTGAGTCTAGTTGTGTCGAAATGAACGGTTTTTGTGTTATGCTAAATGTAAATGCTGTAAGAACACACGGAGTTCACATGAAGAAGCCTCAAAAGTAATCTTATTCTAAAAGTTACGCTTATTCGAATATGTTGAATAAAATTTATTTCAAACTAAATGCCCGAGATATATCTACCTAGATATTAATGCAGATCCCATTTCGCTGATTCTCTACACGATAAAACATATTTTTGAGAAAAAGAAAATTACTGTTTTTATCATTTGGGCGGCAGTTTATTTCTTTTTTACGTTCACTGCATCTTCCACACTTTTTTACTTTTCATCGCCGCCTTAAATCAGCATTCACATACCTACTTTCTTTTCTTTCTATAAAATTATTTTCGTAAGTACTTGCTCCAAACATCAAAGTACATGACGTTGTGCTGGTTTGTTTTGTTTTTTAAAGAAAACAAAGAATTACAGAAAATTTGATTTCATCTATTTTCAGTTAGAGCGACAGTATCTCGGAAAAAGTTTGTTTTCAAAAATATTTTATCATTCCTCTCTCGTAATGATAGAAAACATTTCATAAAATAAGGATTACCAGAAAACAGAACAGAAAATAAATCTTGATGAATGTTTATACGTCACCGCGTATGACGTGTTATTAAACGTTAAAATCCGAAATTGAATAATTTTTTCAATCAATTTTATATTGTTGAACGGTTTGTAGATGAACACATGTCATAACTATTTATAGAAATAAGTGAATAATCAGGTTAATAAAAATCATATCTTCTACATCAAATTGATACTGAGCAAATACCCAGAAAACAATCTCAAATAAGTACGACCAGGAAACCTTCAAAATGTACTCGGCGCTGTATTTTCTCATGCATGATGAGTCAACAACAGGAAAACTAATAAGTGTTGATTTCGCGTGGTCCCAAGCGACTCATATGTGAAAGATGAAGAATTCAGCGTATTATTCACGGAACTTATTTTAAATTCACAATATTTCGTGACGCAAAATGTTTCTTCTTCTTTGACATAACATTTTGAGCCCCCTAGATGGCGGCCCTGAAGCAAGTCCAACTCAAAGATGGCGAACAATGGTTCCGTGTTAATAGTTACTTTTCTCGTGATATTCTTCGACCTCAACGAAGAGAAGACAATTTTTGAACGTTCGGGGTGAAACTACATTATTACACTTCTCTTAATTTGTTAATGTGCTTTGTAAACCGACTACTTATCCTGAGATGTCTCCTCATTTTTCATTATTATAATGTGATAAAGTTTTTAAATATGCTGCTATAATAAAATGAAAATTACTAAAAACTGCTTGCCTCGTCCGTCTGCAAGAGAGTTCTGCATGAACTACATTGCGTACACGAACTCTTCACATCAAACAAAATGAGTCATTCGGAAAGTAAGAAAAAGAAAACCAGGCTTAAAAGCATGTTCAAAAATAAAGGTGTAAATAAAATTGACACGTGTGGGCTACCAGACTTGGTGCCGTTATAAATGAAATTTACTTTTCCTTACAATAATTAATGTTAAGGATTGAAATTATAAAGTGATGATTCTTCGTGAACTAACAGTCCTCTCAATACTTTCGGTCTCTGAAGAAGAAAAAAATATTATTTATCGATCAGAAGAGGAAAAGAGATTCGCTGCTTCGGAGGGAAAAGTGAGTTAGTTGTAAAGTACATCTCCAAATCAAGATGAATGCCCGTAGGAGTTGGTCACAAGTTGGAGTGAGACTACATGTTAGTGGAGAAGGTAGGGAGGGGGGGGGGTTATGGAGGGGATGAAGAGGGGTAGGGGAGGTGGAAGCGTAGAAGTCTCTGGAAATAACCCCCCCCCCCCCAGAGAGCCCCTCAGAGCAAGCCGACCCAAAAGCATTTCACTCCACCNACCTCAGTGCAGTGTTTTACAACTCTTTTATGTTCCTCGGGACTACCATGAATCAAAACAAACATGGCGTCCCTCCGCTATAGATTGGTCTTCGTAATTTACAGAGGTGCACTAACATCGACACGAATCGGTTACATGCTGGTAAGGCGCGCGTCATTTTTGTGGGCGACCGGTTCGAGGTGAGGCGCAGTACCTTCTTTCATCTAGTCGCCAGGAAACATACACCTAGCGCCGCGGTATCTATGATCAAATGAGGACGCCTCGGTAGATTCCGTGGACTGAACAAACAAGATCGATAAAACATTGGTGAAGAGTAGTGGACTCCAACCATACGAGAGGTTTACAGTTGAAATATATCTAGATTAAGTTCTCTGAATTATCTGGCTAGTATTGTAATATATTTAAATAAATAATTAAACACTTACGACCTATCATGGACTTTGAATAATATTTTTATTTTTCGTTAAGAACTCACTACGCTTTGACGTGGATTTATGCCGTCGTCAGGTGATCAAGTAATAACAAATTATAACAATAAACGTAACAAGAGGACAAATGAACGTGATATAAACAGAAATACAAACACACAATATGTTCACAAAAAAGAAGAAACACAAACATGTTATAATATTGTATTGTACAAACCAGTATATAAATATTATTTCTGATATACGTTTGTAATCATTAACTTCTTTGTCCAAAATTAATGTATTTTCCCAATCCATCGAGTGATCATTATTAATGCAATGTGAGGTAACTACACTTTGTTCTACTGATTTTAAATATCTTTTGTGTTCCTGGATTCTAGTTTTTAACCCTCTTTTTGTTTGACCTACATAGTGAGTTCTTAACAAAGAACTATTATTCGAAGGTCGTAAGTTTTTAACTATTTATTTAAATAGATTACATAATGGACGTTAATAGTAGTAGTAGTAGTAGTATTGTAATATATTTGCTATATATTCCTTATTGAACGTTTTTAGTTTCTCTGTATTACTTCTGACTGTCGGTGTGAGAGTGACCGAAAATGGTGTGACACAGATTATGTTTGACCATTTCTTGAATACAATTTTTACTAAAATTAATGTTTATCAGAGCAAAAATTAAATAAAGCTGACTTATGAACTCCCTCAAATATACATCATATTGGTAAACAAATTGTGACAAATTTAGAAAATAGGGAAGGGGGATGAAAAAAACCCTCAAAAATTTCATAACAAAATGTGTTAATGACTCAAATTAACAAAATACGGAGAGATGATAATTGAGGAATAAACGAGATGTTAATGTTGATTTTAACACTAGACTGCGCGCTGATGAGTCAGCAGTCGTTGCGACAAATTCCGCTACTTCGGTGACGATGAACCTGTGAGGCGCCCGGTGCAGTATTATGCCATGGCAAGAAAAAGTAAAATTGAGTTTAAAAAATATATCTCGAGTATACATATACCTTTCCTTGATACTGGCATAAACGCTCGTTTGCAGCTGCTTCATTTTCAAGGGAGACGGGGAAATTCCTCACCCTGGCTATTCACTCACCGAAGCGCAATCCATTAGTTATACATTAATACTCGTGAAAGGAAGGACCCTATGCAGGACATGTGGCATGTATTTTAAAGTAAATCCTTCTCCAGAAATAAACTCCCAACTATTTCTCAGTGCTATAAGAATTCGAGACCTCGAAGAAGCAAGCAGTCGTAAGAATAGAAAAGTCCCCTCCGCAATCTTACGCTGCACATGTAGTTAACAAATCGGTCAATAAACCCCCATTATCCGTCTAACCACATCTGGGGGAAAGACGTTCGGGGCCAGCGACGTATGGATGGCGCGCGCAGTGGGCGAAATGTCAACTTTGTACCGAGCAAACCTCTGTTACAAGTTTTTTCGTAATGTCTACAATTAATATTTATAATTGTTAAAAATAACCAAGTATCACTGAATATTATTTTGGCGATGCTTGAGATGAATTTCAAAAATTTCATGACTAAAATGAAGTTCATACAAATTCTATTTTAGAAATTTTTACATTTTTTTTAACACGACATACGTAAGGTATCTAATGTATAACTTCGAAACAAAGGAATAGTCGTAACACACACTTCAGACGATTTTTGATACCTTTTATTTCGGTTCGTATTCTCATCACTAGAAAGGTGTTCGAATAAAAAAAATCAGTAAATAAAAATTAAACCACACTCACAAAAACATCACTAAAATCTGAAGTTTGATTGAAAAAAAAAAAAAAAAAAATGGCGTGTACTTTCGTCGGCTCCTTTGAAAATATAAAACGTTTACTTTAGTTAAAAAGAGATTTTTTAGAAGTATAAATGTTTCAATTTATGTACTACTTAATATCTAAACATCGCAGTACTATATAAAAATAGTTTAAATTTCACTATTGAAAATTTCACGAAGAACGAAGATAGATCACGGAAGTAGCATGAAATCATTCTGCAGAAATTAAGGGAACATATTGCCAGCTGTCTTTCTCCTATTTCTATTGACAACTAGTACTATTGACAACGAATCGAGATTTATTGTTGACCAGCTTCTTTTCAGATTCAATTTCTTTTGTTTTCTTTATCATGCGCAGTTTGATTCACATTTCAGTATGACGAACAATTTCAATAGATGTCTGCGGGCATTTAAGATTCTTTACGCAAAAAACTCGAAACTGAAAATGGGACCAGCACCGCAATCTCTGAGATGCATAAATGTTTTCTTCATTATTATTCTAATTGTTTTAAAACAACAATATGAAACATAACGAAGAAAAACCATCATATAATCTCTATGTAACCATTAAAAATACAGTACAAATAATATTCAGGAGCTCGTTTGTCTCGTTCGAAATGCACAAGAGCGGGTAAAAACATGGCGGTTCCGTGATTTATTCATCTTACCTCAGAAAAGGTTCATTAGCTATCTCAAAAGTCTGGTAAATATAGATAAAAGTGATGTAAAAATACTAACTTCAAATGAAAGTAAACTTACTTCACTTTCGTGATTTAAAAGTTGGTCATTTTTTGAAAATAAGTTTTCGCCGTAAGACGCAATGTTTTACACCATCAATATAAATTGCAATTACTTCATTTAAATGGCTGGTGAGCTACATTTTTTTAATTTTAAAACACAATTAATACATGTTACTCTATTTGTTCAAGCCGATTTCAGATATTTTAGTGCTTTAATTCTACCTACGCCATGAGTACTACCCAAATGATACTCGGCTAGTGCATCGTCGCAAAGGAACCTCGTTTTCGACCCACTGTTTGCTGCACGAGAAACAGCGCGGTGGCGGCAGCAGCAACAACGCGCCCCTGCGGACGCACGGTCGGTCGGACGGAGAAGTCGAGCAGGGCAGGGCAGGCAGCGAGGGGAAAGCGGCGGTCGGTCGGTCGGGGGTGTGCAGGGGTGGGAGCGTTGGCGGAAGCGGGGGTGGCGGCTAAGGCGATAAGGAAGGAGGAAAAGCCGCTGGAGGAAAGAAAGGAATCTTTACAAGTTCCCGGAGCAACGCGAAGACCGCCGCCAGAAAGAAATACGTTCCTTCAAAAGTTCCGCGAGCGGGCGCTAGTGGGCGTGGCGTGCTCTGCTCTTGCGGCCGGGTGGGAGGGAGGTTTGGGAGGAGGGGAAGGGGAAGGGGGAGTTTCAGCAGAGGCTTGTGTCGAGGGCGGAGAAGGAGCGTGAAAGTTCTGTTGCTAGGAGCAGATTATGGCGCATGTCACACCTATTGTCACACGCTTCATCCAAAATCCTTCATGATAACATTTACACTGGTGATATATAAGTTCTTCATCTCATCTGAAAAATTTGTTCAATAATAAATAACAGTTTCGACTAGTTTAAACATACAATAATGGTTGTATTAAAACATTTTTAATATAGATAGCAATCCACAAAAACAATTGAAGAAATAAAAACTCAATATACAACATTAAAATGAATTGATTGTTTCAGTACTAACTTGTGCAAGTTTCACCAGAAGATGGTTATACATAGCTAGCGGGAAAATTAGTAGCTTTTCACCTCAATGTCCCAGTTCATATAGCTGTGACTACTGAAAAGCGAACCCTCCTTCTTGTATGTACCTCCTACTGCTGCTAGTATGAATAACTCTATTACTAACTACTCTTACTAACACCTCCATGTGGACCAAATTGTTGATAAACCCAGCTACCCGGTCCATTTACTAACGACAGTCCAACTATCCACCTCATATCTCCACATAAAGATAAGCTTCAACATCAGCGCGCTACATTCCCAATTACCAATTATACTATAATGAGAACGAAAGTAGCTGTACGCCTGTCGGACACCAACAACAACAACAACCCCAAAGGGATTAAATAATTCCTTTTCGGTTTCGGCAAGAGACGCGGACGTCGGTCGCCACGGTGAGGCGAGGGCAGCTGTCGGGTTTTGTGACAGGTGGGAAATAAAAAGAGGGAAGGGACACACAGAGAGCGAGAGAAGCGTTGCCAACGTGGGAACAGTTCGCAACGATTCAAAACATGTATACCAACAAACATATTAGGCTCGTCTTCAGGATCTAGACCGTAGTCACGGGGGATGGGGCTTAACCAGGGGAGGGACCAGTGAAGATAAACTATTTGGAAATCATGGTTTTACAACAAATTTCATAAATATTATCTTTTAAATGAAATAGATAATCAACAATTAACAATATTAAATATTAACAAAATGTATCAATTGTTTAAAGTGGCAAAGAATGCCTTTATCTGTTGCGAGTTCAGGTCAAATGGCCCCTCTATAGGCCCCTTAAACCCCCCGATAGATCCGCCATTGGACGTCTTCAGATCAAAACTTCCAACAAAAACCTATCAGACAACTTTCCTTTCCTATACTTTCAAAAAGTATTAGGAAGCACTTTATTAAACAACATAAAACTCTTGATTTCTTTTTTTCTTAGTAACAAAAATTGGGCTTCAAAAATCAGAAAAATGAGGTTGCGTATAGAAAATAAGCGGTTTTACAAGATATTTATTGAACTATCGACACAAGAACTGTCAGGTATATTTATTTGTGTAGAATTGTACTCATCTCATTTTCAAAACAATTCTGAAACACAAGTATTCTCAATTTTTTCTCATGTTTTTGATAACCATTTTTAAATTCTTCATTACGAAATTATAACTAAAATATTTTTTTGCCGTTCCCTTCCAAAGAAAAAGATTGCATTTTAGAATTCTGTCCGTCTATACGCACCTATTCTGAAAAATATTGGATGAGTCAAAACGTTTATTTCGAATTATTCTTATTTAATAATTGTATTCCGCCATTTACTTTTGAGATAATAAATATTGTTGAAGTTGGAAGAGACCAAACGTGATTATAGATACTGCAATGAATCAACACGTCAGGAAAAATTCTTTTCGCAAATACTTACGAAATCGGACAGCGATTGTTGGGTGTAGCGCCAGTGAGAGTCAATATATTAATTCATTTTAGCAAAAGTAATATTACTTTATTTTCACTCGTAAAATTACTTCTGACTTGGCTTCCTCTTCATTGTAGTATTTGTAAATGGGAAATGTAGCGTGCTATTGAAGCTGATCTACATGGAGCGATAGGAGGTAGGAGTTGGATGGTAGGGGTCATTGTTAGTAGGTGGACCGCTCAGCTGGGTTTACCAACAACTTGGCCCACGTGGAGGGGTCAGTAGAAGTAGTTAGTAATAGTTAGAGTTATTGACACTTGGAGGGGGTGGATAGAGGAAGGAAGGTTTGCTTTTCAGTAGTCACAGCTATAAGAACAGGGACATTCATGTGAAAAACTACAATTTTTTCCCGGGGAATTGAACCCGGGGTGACTTGGTGAAGAGCTCGAACGCTACTACCAGAGCCACCAGAGGGGTAGCTTCCATTTCACGTGCACTGCATCGCTTAAATTCAGTACCAGCAGATCTTAAGCTTCGCTTAGACGGTTGACATATTGTACCTTCTTTCAATGACGTCGTGAAAAGAAACGTCGAGAGAATAGTACGTTATGTTATTGGTTCGGTCGAAATGCTTTACCCACAACAAAGCACTATTGATCATACATAGTTGTCAACTACTTAAAAAAAAATTGGAATTGCACCCAGAGAAAAAAACTATAGATGTGATTACTCTAGGATTGGATGTGAGATCCCAAATTAGAACATGGAAAGGATTTATCCAAAACTTTTCATCGAAATCCTCACTTTATAGTTTGGATACTGCAAGGTTGGGATTTCATATCGAAAGGTTTAAAGATTTCTTTCCCTTCCTGTGAATTTGGTTCTCATATCCAAATCTTAGTGCACTTTACGCAACTTGTGCACTTCCAAACAGATAAATATTGGGAACTTCAATAAATTATTATTGAATGATACATTTAAAATCAACTGAGAGCAGACTACTACTTGAATATTTACGAGCGAGCCCTACAGAAGTGAAAGAAGCTTCCGCAACACCCTGTGCCATAAGAAGGCCTCGCAGATGCAATACTGCGTCTCGAGTCGTGACCACCCCTCGTGGCATGAGGGTTCGTCGCGGGGGTGGGACGGAAGCGAAGAAGGCTGAGCGCGGGTGGTGTCGGATACCAGCAGCCACCGGACCCCATCCGTCCGCTCGGAGGCTCATTACGCAAAGGCGTTCCTTGCATGGACCCAAAGGCACACGTCACTCTCCCAACCAATCTCACAAGTCACAAGACTTTCTTCATGAACAGTGGGAAGAAGGTTACCAATATTCTTAGGTTTCTTTGTAGTGTCATTTTTTTACGAAAAAAGTCCAGAGCCTCGGAAATTCTTCTAAGAATTTAGATATCCATCATTTTATTCATAATTACTTTTCACATATATTCTATTAAATACATTTTTTTAAATCTATAACAAACAGTTCCAAACAGCAGAAAAAATTAACTTTTCAAAGCGAAAAATTATTCCTGTTTTTAGAAATTTCGTTCTCAGCTGATCTATTTATAAATGAATCTTTTTAAAGTTGTAGTGAGATATGTCATACATGTGCCAAGTAATGGTTCAAATTTATTAAATTAGTTTAATCTATAAAATAAAGTGAACGAATAAATACCAAATGGGAAGTCATTACTGCAATGGATAAGTAAGGCAACAATGTATTTATATATACTTGTCAGTACAGCGGGTTGCATTTTCTGCGTTTAATGCATGTATTTACTGTACCAGCGCTCATCTATAAACGCAAACATATGCTCACTGTAGTTGGAGACTCTGGTCATACATGGAAGCATAAATGCACTTAGGATGATTCACGACTGCAGTTCAAAAGATAAGGTGAACTAGAATAGGCTTACGTCTATTCTTTTTCAAATTGAAACTTCGTATGTTAATAAAAGAAAACTGGCAAAATAAAATATTCTACTTTTCATAAATCGTAAAGAAGAGTGCAAGTATTGTAAAAAAAAACGTTGGATTTTCAGAGTGTTCTGTATAGTTCTCTTCAGTGTAAATTCAAGTGAGTAGAGTAGTTGCATTCCTCTAGAACTCGTATCGCTTGTTGGAGCACTAGTTTTAGTCCCCATTAATAACATAGTAAAGTTCTCATTTCAAGTCTCATTCAACTCCTGCAAAGTACTCATTACGTATTCCCTCCATTTCCTTTATGATCCACACAACATACTCTTGTCCCCCAAGTTTCTTCTCATTTTCTTCCTTTTCTCTGCACTAGACAGTAGTATTTCCTCAGTTTTTGTTATTGTAAATGGGAAATGTAGCTAAGTGCTATTGAAGCTTATCTACATGGAGCGATAGAAGCTAAGAGGTGGATGGCAGGGACTATTGAAACAAGATGGTTTGCCTAGCTGAGTTTTTCCAAGTTGGCCCACGTGGAGGGGTTAGTAGGAATAGTTAGTAATATTAAGAGTTCCTGGTACTAGAAGTAGTTGAAGTGTTCCTTTTTCAGTAGTCCCAGTTATATGAATTGGAACAAGGAGGTGAAGAGAAAAAAGGATTTTTTTTCTGCCCTGGAATTGAACCCGAAGAAACACAGTGAGAAACAAGTATGATAGCCCTGAGCTACCGCGAGAGCTTAGTTTGGTTAGCTAATGGCTCAGTGTGGTTAGCCATTTAATTCTTCTTTTTAGTTATTAAAGCTTTACTTTTTTGAGTTTTTTAAGAAGATAAATTGAGCGCCGGAACACTATTTTTGCGTCTCCGTCATCTTCACCCAAACACAGCCCCGGAGCAAAGACCAGAGCAACAGTGTGATACAAACTAGCCATATTGGAGCCCTTCTCCAAAGAGCTGCGGCGGCGAAGGGAAAAGCTAAAAGCGACTGCGTGTTAATCTGCTCATAATAAGCAAAGGAGCGAGCGAATACGCGCGTCCAATCGACGGCCCCGATTCGCAAGCACGTTGCGGAGCGCCTTCGGGGTCGAAACGCTTCGTTCCGCTCATCTGTGTTTCGTGTGAGGATAGGGGGGGGGCATAAGGGATGGTCCCCTCCTTCCACTCACTCGGCTCCACTGACCCTGGCCATTCAAGCGGTCGCAAAACGGTTTCTTCTGGGGGGGGGGG
>NNCF01126296.1:220362-250604 GCA_002313205.1 Laupala kohalensis
CCCCCCCCCCCCCGCTAGATCCCAACACCGAGCGTGAGTTTACTGTCTAAAACTATTGCACCTTAAGGTAGTACTAGCGCAGGTAGAATTAAATCTCCAAAATATCTCAAATCGACATAAATGAACAGAGAAACATGTACTTATCGTGATTTCAACTTGAAAAACATTCTTCACCGGACATTTAAAAGAGATAATTGTAATTATAATTGATGGTGAAATACATTGCGTCTTATGGAGAAAACATCTTTACAAATAATCCTCTGAATCACGAAAGTGATAGAAGTATTCTTTGATTTGTAGTAAATATTCCGCATATTTGTAGTATTTTTTACGTGATTTTTATCTATATTTACCAGACATTTGAGAAGGATATTACACTTTTTTTCCGAGGTGAGATGCGTAAATCACGTTGCGCTCTGTCGCCATACTTCCACATGATCACATGAGTCAAGCGAGTTCGTAAATATTGATTGTACTATATTATTAACTGATCGATACAAATTAAATCACATTTCGTCTTCATTATCGTTCATATTGTGTTTTAAAACAATAAGGATAAATATAAAGAAAACAATTATGCATCTCAGTGATTTGACCGACTTGGAGAGGTGATCCCAGCATTACTTCCCCCACGCGAGGCAACGTGAGGCGGGTGCTAGTTGATGGGGGCCCCTGTTACGGACGAATTTCCGCAAGACTTCAACTACGCACACACGTCCGACGAGGATAGTAACTGTCGCCAAATTCAATTTTTCGAGTCGATTTGGGTTGAACAAAAAATATTGATTTCGAACATTTTCTCATTACTCTTGAATAACACTCTAAAGCAGTCATAGAAAAAGGACGCACTGACGGTTTCTTTGGGCATCTTGTGACTGCATAGGTATCAAGACATGGAAATGGTCATTAGCATTCGTATTTAAACTAGTATCTAGTATCTCGAAACAATGAAATCTTATCAGGCTAATTACGGAAGGCATAAATACATAATTAAAAGCTAATCACAACACCGACCAGCAATATTCACAATTTAAAAGCGTGTATTTTTACGAGCTAAAAAATAAGCTCCAAATGAACTAACAACCTCTTAAAAGCATCTGTTCTAGTATTGGATGAGGGACCCCGCATGTCTTTGCGATTGAGGTATTGGAAAATTTGTGAAATGTCCGGTTTACATCAGTGTTAACAAATAAAGACAGCACTTAGTATTTTCCAAGCGAATGGAATGCGTCAAATTCAGCACAGCTACACATATGTTAAAGGAATGTATTGGAGTTTTTTTATATAGATGAAACATGTTTAAAATTTTGAGAAAAACAATATACATTCTATGATTAAATGTACAAAACGACTCAATCTGGTAAAATACTGAGATACAGTTCACAATGTAGGTTTAGAAATATCACATTTAATGTAAATAAATTACATTAGACTATAACGATGGGTACAATTCATTTATTCTTCATAGAAGTATATATTGTAAATCTCCTACCTCACTCATGGATACTTTTCATTTTACGGGAAGGTGAAATAACATGTATGAACCATCCAACTTGTCCTTATTGAATATTCAATGTCAAAATATTGCCTCCAGAGTTAAATTCAGCCCTTCCCATCCCAAAATATTTTGAAAATTTTAATAAAAGAAATTGAAATACTAGTAATTTTAAAGTTTACAACGAATAATTGTTGGTGATAAGTCTGCACCTCCATAAAATTATTTGTGGCTACAGCTGTAGTTAATACTCTAGTGGTTAGAAGCATCTTCAGAAACACATTTACTTTTGGGTACTATTTAAATTAAGATTTCTTCAATCGTTCTGAAAAATAATTTTTTAATTGAACGCCCATACGATACCATAGAATATGATGATATTAAACGTCACTAAGTCCTCGAAAATGTTTTATTGCATTCAGTCTGACATTTGTTTCAGGTAGTATTCTCTCTTTTTTTTACAATTGCATTACTTAAAGATTTATCGTTTAGAGTTGAAGAAGATGCAATGTAAGAGACATAAACAATTGCTCGTTCTCATCGACCCTTTGTGTGGGTCACTAGCTGCTTTCCCAGTAGCAAGACAAAGCCGTGACTGGTAGGCGTCTGTCTCCATTGTATGACACCCCTGGACCCATCATGCGCGCAGCCACAAAGCGACTCGAAGAATTTGCAAGCAGCGGAAGACCACAAATCTCGCAGCGTCAGAATTGGCAGGTTTATGGAGTGACTGTGCGGCGGTCGAGTGCGGGGGGAGAGCCAGAGGGTGCGAGTGCATGATGCGAGAGGCTCCGCAGAAGGGGAGGGGGTGTGCCGTGGGCTTGCAGGGGGTGTGCGGAGGGTGCAGGTGCCAGTGTGCTAGCTGCCTCCCTCGTGGCATTTCTTTTGTGCGCGGCAATTATCGACTGGGGATGGCCCGGAGCTTCCAAAGCTACTAAGCGACGACGCGGTGCAATGGACGCAACACTCGTTTCGCCGGTCAAAAGCTACTTGATACCACAATCTCCATAACTTTGTCTCATACACTTATCATCATCCTCCCATTGCGTCAATCATACATCACGGGAAGATGTGTTAGGAGGGGCGTCTAGTACTCTTGTATCTCACCCGCCACAAAGAAAAATAATTCTGCCCTGTGTAAAATAGCGTTTTACCGCGACCCCGTAAAAAAACAGAAATATGTCACAATTGATGAATATTTGAGAATTATCAATGTGCAGGTATTCTTCGAAGTAGTAATTTAGAGCATATAAATAAAGACAAAATTTTACTCGCTTAATTATACTATATTGTTACTATACACAAAATACTTTTTCATGAAAAGGTAAATTTGACCCCACACTCTTGTCACCCGGTCACTGTGCCCAGTTTTTTAGTTGTACGTCGAAAGGTCACCCACAGGAGCCGTTCCTTCACGAACTCTCGTAAGAGTGAAATAAATAATAATGAAATGTACTTCACTTGACTCGAGTATAAATATTTCCTCATTTCCATCAAAGTACAGTGTAGAGCCTACGGAGAAAACCTTCATCCTGATAAAGATGTTATCTATGTTTTAGACTACATGGACGGACATTGACTGCGTTAATATGTGTAAAAATATTATCTGACACCCTTACAAAACACTCTAATATTTTTTATTTCAATTATTTTATTAGGCACATTAGAGGAGCAGACAGTCTGAGTTTTGTCACCAAAATATATATTTATTACTTAAGGTAGTACTAGCGTTGGCAGAATTAAATCACTAAAATATCTTAAATCGGCGTAAATAAACAGAGTAACATGTACTTATTGTGGGTCAACGTTAGAAAAACATACCTCACCGGCCATTTAAATGAGATAATTGCAACTATAATTTATGGAGCAAACACTTACTTTCGAGAAAAGACCAACTTCTAAATCACGAAAGTGATGGAAGGGAATGACTTTGGTTTGAAGTCTTTTTTTACATCACATCTGTCACCGGACATTAAAAAAATCACTTTTTCAGACGTGTGATGCATAAAGATTTTTACATTACCAGTTGCGCTTGGCCAGCGTGGTTGTACATGATTCTGGGCTTTTCAAACGCGTCAAGCGAGTTCGTGAATATTGTTTGTACTTTAATACGATAGAAATTACATCACATTGTCTCGTCATTGTAATTCGTTATGTAGTGTACTAATACAACTACAATAAAAATAAAGAACACAAATACGCTTCTGAGTGATTTGGTAAACTTGGAGAGGTAGTCCATCTTGAGTAGAATTACCATCACCTGTTGCCTCCACATTCACCGTATCGTCTTCCGCAAAGCTACCTTCAGGAGTCCCCTGCCAAAACCCTAGTGGGAGTCGCGTGTTGATTTGCAGGCATCCCGCTTGGACTCTTCTTCCCAGGTAAAAAGAGGAAGGCCCTTCGCTCTCGATGGTATCTCTTTCTGCCTCCCATTGGGCGGCAACGCGTCGCCTGCACGGATGACGACGGACTCTTTGCCTGCGTTTGCCACAGAGAGGAAGTCAACGGCGCCTCGGCGTGGGAGGTCCTCACGAGGACGCCAACAAAGGAGGAAGGAGAGGGTGAGGAAGGCTGCACTTCAGATCTCACCCCTAACTCAAACTCAATCGACACGTTTTCTTCCTCGGAGGATGAACAAGTAAGAAACTCTACCTCCAGTACTGTTGGGCTGCCATATCTGCGCGTCTGGATTGGCTTCTACTAGTTTAACCACCAGTACGCGAGCTTCTCTGGTGGCTCAGAGCTTGCTTGTCACTGAGTCACTTCGGGTTCAATTCCCGGCGGGGGCCAGAAAAAATTGTTGCTTTCCACTTCAGTTCATATAGCTGAGCCAATTGAAAAGTAAACCCTCAAGCCTCACAAAAAAAAAAATTCACGCTCGGATCGGCTACTACAGGGTCATTCCACGTCCCACCGGTGGCGCAGGTGGTAGTGCTGTCTCTCATCACCAAGTCATCCCGGGTTCGATTCCCGATGGAGCCACAAAATTTGTAGCTTATCAATTGATGTTCCAGTTCATATCGCTGTGACTACTAAAAAGGAAACCGTCCTTCCTCTATCCAGCTCCTAGTATTAATAACTAACTATTACGAACTACTTCTACTAACCCAGTTGTTGGTAAACCCAGATAAGCGGCTCACCTACTAACAATAGCCCCTACCATCCAACTCCTAACTCATATTGCTCCATGTAGATAAGCTTCAATATCACGTTACATTTCCCTTTTACAAATACAACAAATTTCACGTCAAATCAACAGTTTAAATATCTTTTTACATTACCATCTTAAATTGTGACAAAATTTTGTAGGGAGGTAACCATCATACAGATCAAGAACCAAGTATTGTTGAAAATTTTCTTCCCGTTTGGATGTTACAACAATGTAAAGTTTAACCAAAACGCCCCAAAACTTAGCCACTAACATTTCTGCGATCGCGAGTCTATTTTGACTCTTATCGGTCATCGCAGGAGAACATAATTTAAATTCCGTACATCTAGCTTTGATATGGATAGCTTTGTATACAAGAGCGAACTAAGATATTTCTCTTTTTTATGTCTATAGTGAGTCGACGTTTTTAGGAAAGTACCGCGTTAACCCTCTCTCCCAAAGGACGGTCAATTCTGACGCATCCTAGTCTTATATAAAACAACTAGGTGAATGAACCCGGCTTTGAACTAGAAAATAGATTCTTAACACTGGAGTGTCACTGTTCATCTTAACTCTACAAAAATTACAGATTCGACACTCGTAACGGTCGAGTTCACCCTTTCCCACTCCACTGGGTGTCAAGTAATAAATCATAATTCATCATTCATATGAGGAATGTTTTATATTCGTTTTACTTTTTCCGATTCGCTGTCATCGTGACTAGTTCTATATACGCGAATCAAAGTACTCGAATCAAAGAACTCGCAAATAATGGAAGAAATGGAGGAGATATGTCGAAGAAATGCAACAAAACATAACGTCCGAAGGTGAAATAACACAAAAGAACTTTCGTGTGCAAGCAACAAGGAAGGAGCAGGTGCCAGGAAGGAGGGGAGACAGGTCAGGATTAGCGAGGTGGGACATCACAGGTGTAGGAGGATCGAATGCCCCACAAGACCTCGAATTCTGACTTATCTTTGTTGTCGCATAAAGCATTGGGCGTCTCTGGGTCCCCAGTGAAAGGCGCTTAAGGAGATGTTACATGATTCTCGCATTTTGTTTTCAAAGAAGAATGTCCAGGATTTTCGGTAAGGATCTTGGGTTTCTATTCCTCAATTCAGTTTACCGTTAATCCTAAAAAAACATCACTACACAAAAAAATTGCGTTTGTCCAAAAGAATGCCATTACATTGTACCATCTTCATCAATTATAAGTGACTTATCAGGTTTCTTTAATTTATGTCGTCGTATGGAGTATTTTCAAAACGTGACGCTCACCTATTCTGACGCGAACTACTGGTTTATTCCCCGGAATTTTCGTTCTTTACACTCCAAAATAAATGGCACTTTAAAAAATTATGTTTGCGTCAAGATAAATGCATAAATTACACATAAAATGCAGCCATTTGTTTCAATTAGAGGCTTGAATACCACCCCTGAAAAACTAATTAAAATATTGGTCATTCTAAATTACATCAAAGATGAAAATACTTCATCGAAGAATTTATGTCCCTTCTCCGGCTCTTGAAATTCACCCCTAACTCATGCGAGCATATGTGTGGGAGTGCGGGTACTAATGGTGACACTAGGGGTGGCAACTAAGGGAGGCATTGAAAAGAAGATTATGGATACGTGGTGTTGTTGAAAGGCTTGTGGCGTCATCACGGAAGTCACACAGAAGGAAATGAGAAATTGATTCAAAAAAACAGGACGATAATACTATTTTACGAGTAAATTAGTTTATTGTCCCCAGCGTGGTCATACGCAGTTTGTAACTTCTAACAATAAATTTATTTATTTATTTATTTTAATTTATTTATTTATTTACGATGTTGAAAGGCGAGTGTCGAAGATGAAAGAAATTACTTTTAAAATATTTTTAAAAACTGGAACAGTAAAAATAGTGGTAGTGCTATGATATTTGGTGATATCCGTGATAAAAGTCATTGTCAACGAAAAACAAACAAACTAAACTCTACTAAGAACGAAGAATGATCTGACAAACCCATATTCCCAAAACAATAAAGAATAAATATAGACTACAAGTGATCTCGGGAGTGAAGTCCGTCTCCCCTGACATGGAGTAGACAACTATGGTGCCTCTCAGCAACCAGTTAGACCGTATCTGCAATGTCCGGTGGCAATATTTTGTTTCGTATATCAAATGATGTTCAAACATGACCTCCACTTTCTTATTTTCTATGGACTGCTATACAGGGGAACCTCGATAACATGAACCCGTTCAGTGGAACCCTTCCTAAGCAGCCTCGGATGAACTGGTCTTCGTATTAACAGACCTTTCCCGTCAAACAGTTTTTTCTTTCTTCTCTCTTTGGGCGAATGAAAGCTGGCAAATAGTGACTCAAACATTACTAGTTAGCAAATTGCTTTAATAACTTTAATTATGGATCTACAAATGTCCAGTTATATTTATGAACAAAAAACGGGCCGTGGTAAAAGTACTTGTNAAAAAAAACGGGCCATGGTAAAAGTACTTGTATTGAGAATATAATTTTAGATAAGAATTGTGATTTTATTGTTATTCCTGGAGAGAGGAAATTTTTCTTAACCAATAGTTATAAAATAATTTTGTTTGAAGATTTTAATACAGAGAATTATATGACAGATTGATATTATGAAAAGATTATTGGAAGGCAAAATGTTCCGAGTTAATGTTAAATTTGGTGTCGGTTATGTTTTAAAATTTGAAGGCGTGGTAACTTTTGTTTCTAATTATCCTCCATATACAGATCCAGCTTTTAATAGGAGAGTGAAGGTTATTGAAGTGACTGAACCCTTCTACTGACCATGTTCTACAGACGAAGACATTATGGATTTCGACGGTATAAAAGACCGATATATTGTGGGAGAAGACGTACTTATTATAAACGACGTTTGTCCATGTCTTTGCTGCAAAATTCCTGGAAAATAAAACGGGGTGACTAGCGACGTGAGGTGTGCAATGTTTTTGTGTTGTGGGGGTGGTGGATGAGGGTTATAGCGGTGAAGGGAGGAAGGGGGAGTCTGTATGTTTGATTCCCCTCTCGCTTTTTCTATATATCAATTTTTTCGCGTTCGCTAACGTACGTTTTTACAGTACAATGGGTTGTAATGACTTCTCATTTGCTTGTGTATTAATGATAACCTGATGAAACTTTATGCTTTTTCTTGAACGGAAACCTCGGATTGACCAGCCAAACAGGTAACCATCCAGGGTCTCAGTCCCGACCAGACCGGTTAAGAGGGGTCTTACTATAGCACGAATTGCTCGATAACACACATTTCAATCCCCATAAATCTCTTGTGGCAATCAATTTTAAAAGAACTTTAGTGACTCATCGTTGTATGTCCAGAAACATCTATTGTAAGCATTTATGTTACACGAAGTATGCCAAATATATCATAAACTCAACCATTCGACACGGATATTTGCTGTACTAACGTCAATGAGGTGGCGACATCCGTACCACAATATTTCTGCATAAGAACATTGCTGTCATAAATGACTTTCACAACACAATTTTTTCATTATCTCAGTATATAACTCCTTCCAATCACTACGTGCCTCAATTAAAGACAATCATTATAAAGGCAGAATTACTGGTATACAACTCTTCTTTAATTACATTATTTGCCAACGTTTCGAGTTATGGTTGATTTCTTCTTCTGGGCTGTGGATTGTATGCAGTAACTAAAAAAAACAATGATATCTATTTCAGTTACATATCCATTAATGTTTAAAATTTAAAATATTATGAAGGTTACACTGCAATCTTCTCTGTCAAGCAGTTCACTTAAGACTATCAACTAGTAATGCTGCCTTTATAATGATTGTCTATAATTGAGGCACGTAGTGATTGGAAGGAGTTATTTACTGAGAATATAAAAGATAAAAAAATTCATTGTACAAATTTTTATAATTTTCCTTGAAGTTCGCGTTATCAAGGTTCCGCTATATTGTTTTGTCTTAATAGATAACAAAAACCTTATGTTGACTTGTGAGCTGACGTAAGGGATGAAACGTAGAAGGAGAAACGCGTGTGTGTGAAGGAGACAGCAGTTGTTGTTGGCGCTGCAACCAGAGCCCCCTGGTGTTGTAGCTGAGGGTGGTGGCAGCGATGCAGAAGTCTCCGCGGCGCAGCTGTCCCGCGCACCCTCGCCGCCACGTGCCTTCCCCAAGGACCAGCTGCTCGCTGCGGCTCCACATCCCCTCACACCCCGCTGATGTTACGACTCTTCCCAAATATGTCATGCTCTTTCTCGCACCCCCACCTCATCGTGTGTCTTTCCCCTTCCCGCTGGACTAAAGCTAGTTAATTTTCTTTTACCGAGCTAAATTTACAACTAAGAACTACTAACCTGTACTTTCAAAATTAAAAAAATCTTCAATTAAACTTTTTGCAAATAATTCTGTAGATGAAAATAAAAACGGCGAAGATTTACCCAGGGTCTCCAAATAACGATCTGCGAACCAGATCCAACCTGTAATGAAGTTAAATCTTGAAAAATGTACATTTGATCTGTTGTCGTCATTGGGAAGTACAAATTGTTCTAAGTTTTCTTTTACATCTGTTAGCGACGAACACACTTACGGAACCAAAGAAATAGTCAATCACAGATTTAGATGCACATTCTAAGAATGTTACAAAGTTACGGATTTATTAATCTTATGGATTTGAAAGCTTCGTATTCACTGCAAGTGGAAATCTTTTATGTCAAAGCTTAGAACTCATAGAAGAATTCAAAATTAACATAAATCACATTTTTATTAGTTTATAAATAAAACTAATATTTTACGCAGAAAACTATTTGTTTTAATTTAATCAGATTCACAACATTTCAACCCGATATCATCTGATGCTGGCCAAATAATAGGTTATAACTTCGTGAGTACTATTAAATAAAAATTAATAATTGTCTACCTACAAGGTCGTTTTAAACTAATATCAAACAGATTTTTTTAGTTGGAAAAAAAAATATAGTAAACAAAATTAAACTGACGGATGATATCTTAAGCTGTAGTTGACCTGTTTGTTGAATAATTTTGCTTCAGTTTTTACTTTGCTCTAATATTTGCAGGACACTGTCGTACTCATTACTTGTCTCCCGTGTATCGTCCCTTCCTTTCCTGTCACACCTTCTGTTTCCGCTCCACAGGTGGTTCCCGCTGCGCTTTGAACACTGGAGAGTGATAAGTCCTCGGAAACTGAACAGTTGCTCCGCCACCCTCAATACACATGCCAACTCCTTGTTTCCTCTGAGCTCTTAGACCATGTGGGATATTCCAAGACATCGTGTACATTTACCCAAACGTTTCTTAATGAAAGCGAGAAGCCAAATAACATCGGCTTTAATGATCACTTGGCAGATACGCTGGACTAATCCATTTAAGGGTAGAGAGACATGCGTATATTAAAAACGTCCAGTTTGTGAGGATAAGCAGAAAATGGTTCCAGACTAGCAATATATATAAAGAGTTTATAACAGGACATAGAAATTTTAGAACTTACCTCCGAAGAATAGGAAAAAATTGTTAATGAGATTTGTGTATGCTGAAAAAGGTGAGGAAACTGCTGCCCACACACTATGGGATTGTGAGCTATACACACGGGAAGGGCACAATTCTTGAAAATTTACAAGAAAATTTATATGTTAAATTTACGAGATAGGGAACATATATTCTACAGTAAAGAAAAATTATATATCTTTCATTAATTTGTAATACAGGTAGCAAGTATTAGGGACACATTTACAGATTAAATGACCCAAAAGAAAAATTCAGTATTATAAGAGATTCACTTAATGTATTAAAATTGATCCTTGTTATGAAGATTGTTGAAAACAAGGAAACCTCTAAATCAAACATAAATGAAAAAAAATCGTTAATTTCTTCGTTCTTTTTCTGCTGGACGGAGATAATCACACAAATGACGTATCGTACTGCAGAGCATTAAAAGTGTGTCGGCGATTCCCGAGTACTCCGTTCTTCCACCTTTCACTTTCCGAGAAAACAGCGTTTAGAAATTACAAAAGAAAATACGTTAAAACAGTGTAAATTGATTTCTTGATTCCAGACAAATGACGCGTCTAGTAAGTAGTAAAAAACATTCTTCCGAGAGTTTTATAATGATTCATTCTATAGTATCACGTACTGTACATAACTGTCCTGATGTCCTGTTAAAATATTTGAGGATCATTTTCAGCTCCCAAAGAAAATCCTGTTGTTCTCGTCGATTTTCATTCGATCTTCTGATAAATGAAATTGTCATCTTCATAGAAACATCTGGAAAATAGTGTATTATTTCGTCTCTCAGAGATACTAATTGCTAAAATCAAGACTCTTGTGTACGCACAAAATGAAACGGAAGTTGGTAATACTAGACTGAATGCGTAATAAATCTAATGTCATGTGATTATTCAAAAAGTCATCATTCTTTATTATTCAAAATTCAAAAAGTCAAATTCATTATTCAAAAAGTCGTCAGGTTGATTTCTTATACAGGTTCTCTAGGCCTTTGTCTAGGGGCATGTTTATTGTAATAAAAAATCGTGAATTTAGTGTTATTTCAATTCTTATGATTTTTAAACACTATACTCAGGATAATCTATAGTTCGATAATAATTTGTACATGTAAATTTTTTGCGTTAAATTACAAACATATTGACATTCTATTAGTATTATAACTCGCAGCTAACTTTTTATCTTATCTAGGAATTTTTGCTAATTTTTTTTCAATCTGCCTCTGCCTTAGGGCCCTTGATCGGAATTGATGGGATGGTCCCTTGCTTGCTTCCGGAGAGTAAATTACTTTATTGTCCTCCACGTGGTCGACATAATTTGAACTGCTTTTTTGACAAATTTATTTCATATTTCTTCAAATAATATGTCTAAAGGAAAATTTCATTATTTGTAAGTGATTAAAAATTTGAAACCGATTCTCCATCATTATCTTAATTTTATTGAGGGGTAGGACTCAGTATAAAATTATAATACTATGTTTTTATCTCTACTCTTATATCGCAGAGTAGGAGATTTCACCGTAGACGATGTATATTTCAGGGAAGCTTGAAATAAAATTAATCTTGTTGACAAATGGACACATACCAGATTCTTGTATCTCAATTGAGAAAGTAGTTTCGGCAGCCGATGAGTGAGAGCTGATTTTGCCATCAGTGCGCAGATTGCTGCAAAGGCTCATGAACAACCTCCTCTTGTAAGCACTTAAGAGTCGCGGTTTAATTGGTGGAGGTGTTACAGCGTGGAGCCTCAGTGTAGCAGATGTAATCTATAAAATGATTTGTGACGCTTGGCAGGATGGAGGAAAGAAAGAGAGGAAGGATGGAGTATGGAGTGGCAAGCACGAGATGTGGTTTCGTTGGGATTTTCGCATCCCTTCGAGATAAGATAAGGCTTCCGGACGGAATGTTTTTTTTCGTGATTTATCTAATGACGCTAAGTTATCCTTTCGAGCTTTTGTATCATTTTAATAGTGAGATTATTACAGATATAAAATAGTTGAGTTCAGGGCCGACCAAAAGGTTAAGGGGGTCTGGAGCAGATTATAAATTCAAAACTTACCCTGATTTCAACACCCTTCTGCCAGCTCATCCACCTCTCCCCTCAATTACTGGGTCTTATTTACTATTTAGAGTACAAAAATATTTCATTGCTTTTTGTATCATGACGCTGAACCCTGTTCGCCGACCTTGTAGTTAAAGATACAATAAAGCAAGGATTATGCAGAAGTGTTGAATCCGCTTCTGCCTTAGGGTCGTCCATCGGAATTGATGGGATGGTCCCTTGCTTGCTTCCGGAGAGTAAATTAGTTTATTGTCCTCCGCGTGGTCATACGCAGTTTGTAACTGCTTTTTTAACAATACATTTATTCATATATTTCATTGAGAAATTTATTTATTTAGTACTAAACTCAAAAACTCTCCCGAAGGTGCCGAAGGGGTTAATGGAGGATAGAGCTCCGTAATAACCAGGCCTCGGCATTTGGAGGAGGAAGAAATGTGGACAGTATCTCGCCCCGGTCGGTTTGACTCTAGAATAGACCCATTTTACAGCAGGCTGTGTAGTCTTGGGAGTTGACCTGGATGTTGAGGTGTCAACAAAGTCGATACTCCAACGAGAATCGAACCCAGCCATCCATCCAACCTCTCTACCTACTGAGCCACGCTGACTCTTAACTACTAATGTTCTTAATAAAATACTTAAGTAAATTTATTTCCATTTCAACGGTTCACTCATTGTACTGATTTCTCTTTCAGTTCTACGTTCGCACTACATTCGCTTCGTAGCGCTTCCAACAAGAGTTCTAGAAGTGGTGTATACCTTCAAAATCATGAACCCCTGGTCTAATACAACGAAAAATATCTCGAACTTGCTCCACTCGACTTTCCAATAACAATTAAAAAAATCAAAATATATTATAATTATCAATCGCTACGATTTATTTAAAAGATCATTCACTTTAAATACCTTCGTGCACACAACCTTACATAGTGCACACCTGCACATTCAAGTACAGATTGCAAAAATATCTTAAGCTCACAATAATTGCCTCAAAGTCTGAACTAAAATAGACACTCACAAACAAGATAACTCATGTGTACATTTTCACTGTATCACGAATACGGAGCAACGTTCAGAAATGCGGTTTAGCAATCTGTACGCAGAATCGAAATATTTGTATTTATTTTGTCAAGACTTTGATTTTTAGTGAACTGAAAGTGGGGCGAAGAGTGTAAATGACGTCCAGAAAAAATAGTCTTCTATTCCCAATGCGTTCAAAGTCAAATCTGAAGTTTGGTTTCGATGCATCAGTTTGTTCGTGAGTTATCGGGGGAACAAAATGTTTAACATACATACACACATAAGACATTGGACATTATCGCCAAAATTTGAAAATAGTCTCTTCTGGAGCCAATTCGTAATGATCCAAAGAGATCTCAAATTTTATTTCACGACCGATTACGATACTCTCCTTACACACACTGTGCAATTGGAAATTAAAAATTGGTTTTTAAAAAGAAGTAGAATACCTTTATTCATTCATTGCGAGAAAGCGATGGAGATGAGGAGAAGATGACCATGTTAGTGACAGGAACGCGTCTTCATCGGTCGCCTCGTCGACTTCTCTCATTCACATTCCTCCAGGCGCAGAAGAACGCGCCGCCGTCAATGCGACTCCGGTCCATTCACCGCCCACACTCTTACTCGGCGACCCTGGGTTCGGGCCTCGGCCAAGGTCTACGATGCTATCGCCTCTCAGAGTTATAGCATCTCGGGTCCGTGAAGCCCACAGAATTTAGACAGTGGTTCCCATCTTCAGATCGGCTGCGCGATTTTCGTTCGTCCTGCGTTCGGGGTTTTATGAGTTTAGTAGCGCGAGTGTCGCAGATACTTTAAGTTCTTCCTTTCCACACGTGGAGCGGTTAAGTGGATAGAGATATCAGCATATGCCACCGACAGCGGAGGTCTAATGGTAGCGTCTTCGTTTCCACGATTCTGCTGAGCGGGAGAGCGTGGGTTCAAACCCTGCTCGGTCGAACTAGGTGAAGTTTTCAGCTGGGTTTCCCCTCACCTACTCCAGACAAATGTCGGTTCTTTTTTTTTTTTTTTTTTGATTTTAGGACTCGTCAACGGCAAGGTCATTAGAGCCCATCGGTTCGGTACCATGAGTTCCTCGACAACTCAATATCTCTCCTTCCCAACTCCCTCACCCATGTTCAATGGTTAGGTGGAAGAGCCTCAGTGTCTCATGGCCTGAACATCCTTTCACCAAAAGGTATTAAATACATAAATTTAAAAAAAATTAATATTAGTAGACAGAGTCATCCAAAAAGTAATCTAATTCGAGCAAGCATACACGTAATGGAATGCGATAATTATGACCACGTAATTTAACAAAAAAATTTACATTAAATTACCCTTAATGTTATTTCTATCTTTCTTATCTTACAGCGAGGTTCAGACCTGCTCTTCCATCTAACCGTGACTTGGGTAAAGGAATTGGCAAGGAGAGATATTGTCTTGCCGGGGAACTTACGGTATCGAACCTGCATTTGTCTAGTGTAGATGAGGGAAACCTTAGTAGAAAACCTCGCCTAGTTTTCGGCCGAACAGGGTTAGAATCCACGCTCTACCGCTCAGCGGTATCGTGGAAGCGAAGACGTGGCCGTAGTCTTTGTAGGGTTTTATGCTTCACAAAGTAATATTCGTGATTCCTGTCACACATTCCAAGTAATCGATGTTAAGAAAACCAACGTCCTAAGAGTCATTAAACTCCCAATCTACCCAAAATAGTCAACCAGGATGCTGCTGTGAGATCATGCAAAATCCTAATGTATTAATGAAAAAGATATGTTCCTCCCACAGTCTTATATATATACCGAATTCGCAAACCTCTTTTAGCAAATGTAGTCCAACCCTATCTTAAATTAATAAATTTTAAAATTAGTACGATATACTAGTAATTTATAATTATCAACGTCACGTGCGATGTCAACCTTTTCAACATTAATTACAACTTCACCCTCTACACAATTCTTGAATTTTTTTAAATGAACGAATAAACTGTAATCTATCGTCGCGTCAAATAATACTTGAACCTTACTTGCCTGCTATTCGAATAAAACCAGGTGGAAATTGTACGAGCTCTTAGGGATAAAGACTCTGATGCGACGATTGATTTTAAAATAAATTCCCATTTAATTTCTAATATAAGATGTAAAATAAACAATCATTCGTGTCACTGCATGAATCCAGAAAAAAAAAACAGAACGAAATTTGCCTTAATTTCCATACAATTCAGAAAATCATTTTTCAAATACATTGTTTCAAGTTAAACGGTATGATTAACGATTCGCAGTTTGTAATAATTCGTATACCGTAATTCATGGAGTACATTCTTGACCCGGGTTTTTCTCCGGTTTTCCTTCGGGTACAGGCGGATTTCTAGGCTTTTGTCTAAGGGCGCATTTATTGAAACAAGAAACCGTAAATTTAGTGTTATCTCAATTCTTATGATTTGTAAACACTATACTCAGAATAATCTATAGTTCGATAATAATTCGTACATGTAAAATAATTGTTTTGTGTTAAATTACAACCATGTTGATATCCTTTTAGTGTTATAACACGTAGCTAACTTTTTATCTTATCTAGGAATTTTTGTTGAAATGTTAAATCCGTCTCTGCCTTAGAACCCTAAATCGGAATTGATGGGATGGTCCCTTGCTTGCTTCCGGAGAGTAAATTAGTTTATTGTCCTCCACGTGATCTTACACAGTTTGTAACTGCTTTTTTTTTGAGAATAAATTTATTTATTTATAAATTTATTTATAACCCTGAATTCGAAGATTAATTGTAACATTAGACCGCCGCCCCCATGCAAGAGCCCAGAGATCCTGTATATAAAATCCACCTTTACGCGAAATATTGAATAGAGGGATAGAATGAAGCTATTTCTCTCATTCTGTGTAATTGGACTATTACAACTGCTTGGTTGGATGCGAAGCAATGAGTGAGTAGCGAGCGAAAGGCAACGCGTGCTCTTGTGAAGTCGTTCGTTCGCAACGTTGGTTCTCCGCTCACAAGAGGCGACAGACAGTGCAGAGCGATAGGAAAGGGATAGAGAATATACATCACGCACTTCGTCCATGGACCTAAAGCTCTCTGCTGATTATTTATAGAATAACATTTCCAGTGGGGAATATGGATAAAAATGAATACACAGAGGGATATGACCTTNTCACAATAAATTTATTATTATTTTTTATAGTGTTATACTGACTACCATTAATATTAAGAAAAATAACATTATTGAAAGTATCATACGTGGTTGCGTGCTTGAGAAGTTCCATGCACTCTCACACTACGTTAAAAAAAAGTCCCTATTGTAAAGAATCGTTGAAGCGACGTGGTAAATGTGTACGTGCCTCTCACGGAATCTGGAGTTAGGCTACGAACTTAAACCTGTGGTCACTTTGATTCCAGGTTGCACAATATCTCAATACGACGGACTTCGCACGCAACGTGAGCGTTTAGGACGCCAGAGTCGCTTTGCCTTAATCGTTACTTCTCGGGGCAGGATCATTGAAATAACATCGTTAGAAGAGGTTATGTTGTCATGAAACACCAACGTCATTACAGAACTAGTTGACTATCCTTTCGCCATTTTCTCAATAGCGTGATTGGTATACTCTAAGTCATGTAATGGACTATGGTTGCCTCAAAGGAATTGCCAACTTCTACGAAACAAACCCTCAACATTCAGTCACGTGCAGGTAATAAATGTTAATAGAAGTCACAAAAACAATTCGTTTTTACAAAAGTTAATATCACAATACTCTAAGACTAAGATAATATTTGTTGCACACGCTCCATATACCAAGAACAGAATAGCGTCACAAGAGCAAATGTAATGATTTGATGGTCGATGTTAGTGATGGATTGAAGTTTAAAGATATCTGAAAGTTCTGCCAACATAACGTGAGGTACATTTATCGTGACCCTACGGACGATGGAAAAGTAAAAGCGTTGACTACTCGGTGTACAAGCACTGTACCAATATCAAACCAGTTTGGCAGACAATAAATAAATAAAATAAATTAATTAACAATTTAAGGTTAAAATAGCAACTACAAACAGCTTATGACAACCTTAACTCACAACTTTCGCGTACCCACTCGAAACCGTGTCCAGGTCGGGTTGAGGTTGCGTACGGGCTTGAGAGTCGAGGGGGGTGGTGCAGTGGATAGCACACCAGAAGCCATAGCAGGATACCCCGGGTTCGAGTCCCGGTCCGTCGCAATTTTCACCTGGCTGTTGACGATGCAGCATATGATGACGTGCAGTGAACAATAAGAATTAAATGACAATAAACTAATTTACTATAAAGTAATAAACACTCGTTTCCGTTCATGTCTTTCTTCCTCAGGTTAGACTTTTTCTGAGTAAAGTAACATGAGTTTGGGCATAGAGTATTACTCGTTTTCACTTCGTAACCCTACTGTCCGCACCATTAGCCGCTGAGCTTAAAGAGAAAATTCACGCTCTGTTCTGCTTGTCTCCTCCTATTCAGACTGTAGTAGACGTACATACGGAAGATACGAAAAATTCATCTCTGATTTTGCTGGAGGCATTGAGTTTTTCATTGAAGGATCATAAAGAATACAAAAAGTACTACAACAATATCACTTTGAAATAAGGGAACATTAAATAAAAAATTAAAAAGTTACGACCTTTTATGGACGAATAATATTGATATTTTCTGTGAATAGCTCACTACGATTCGACTTGGATTTAGGTTGTCATAAGGTGAAGAAGTTAATAATAATGATAATAATAATAATAATAATAATAATAATAATAAATAACCTCTTAGGCTCAAAACCTTCGTAAAAAAATTGAGGTCGGTAATGACCTCCCCATTCTCTTCAGCTAACTAGCATGATGGTAAAGACAGCTAACAGTGCAACTACCCTAGTTTACTGGGGTATCTCAGTCATCGAATTCTGGGGGACTGAGAACATCATGCGGCACAGCAATTGGTTAGTGGAAATACACTAAGATCAACAAGAAATTGGTGTTGCCGAGGAAACCATTCAAGATAGTACAAAATTAAGGAAATTAGTAAGCAAACATAAATTTGGAGATAATTCTAAAAGAAAATACAGAGGATGGACAGAAGAACGTAGAAAGAAACACAATGAACGAATGAAGAGATATGAGGAAGAAAGGAAGACCCAGGGTGCTAAATAAGTTCAAACGCGCTCCTTAGTTGGGCACAAATATATTTTTTTAAATTGTTATTACTTGATCACCTGATGACTTAAATTTAAGTCGAAACTTTGTGAGCTGTTCACAGAAAATAAAAATATTATCCGTCCATAGAAGATCGCAAGATTTTTTATTTATTTATTCAATTAGATTATATAACGGACATTAATAATAGCAGAATAAGAGAAGATTATATTTTTCTCTTCGTCCGCGCTCACGTTTATTCCCGAATACCGCAAGAGACGTTCGCAAGAAGGAAATCCGTAGAATTATCGCTCTCCGAATCGCGTAAGATGCTCCGCATGGATGCTGCATGGACGCTGCGTATTCGTCGCGAAGTCTTCATAACGCAATTTGGAATGAACGTCTCGTCGCCCGGTCGACACGTGGCAACGACGAAGCAGCAGCTCGAATCATGACCAATTTCATCTGATCTCCTTTTAGATTGGAGTCGCACGCAGTCGCGTTGACAGCAGCTTGCGCAAGGAACGAGCAACGAGCACTCGCCCCAAGAGAGAGGAAGAAAGCTACGAGTTTACGATATGGACCTGTCCGCTCCAAGTGAGTCAAATCACAGAGATGTATAATTGATTTCTTTATTATCATTCTAACTGTTATAAAACACAACAATACGAATAATAATAATGAAAAAAATCATGATTTAATTTATATCTATCAGTTAATGATATAGTTCAATTAATATTCAGGAACTCGCTTGACTCATTTCAAACGCATAAGAACATGTACAAACATGGCGACCGAGCGCAACAGTTTCGTGATTGAAGCATCTCTACCTCGGAAAAAGTTAAATAGCTTTATCAAATGTCCGTTCACTTATAGATAAAAATGATGTAAAAAACTCTATTAACAAAAAATTTACTACAAATCAAAGTAAACTTCCATCACTTTCGTGATTTAAAAGTTGATCTTATTTTATAAACAATTGTTTTCTCCATAAGACGCAAAATATTACTCCATCAAATACAATTGCAATTATTTCATTTAAATGGCCGATGAGGTATGTTTTTCAAGTTGAAATAACAATAAGTACATGTTACTCTATTTATTTATATCGATTTAAGATATTTTAGTGATTTAATTCTACATACGCAGGTACTACGATAAGATAAGGAATAGCGCTCCACGTCAATTAGTCAAATCACTGACACGTATAATTGTTAATTTTATAACACAACGTAATGAATAATAATGATGAAACAACAAGATTGAATTTCCATCTCAGTGAATAGTATAGTATAAACAATATCTAGGAACTCTCTTGATTGGTCTGATCCGCGACTTCTGTTTCCATGACAGCAGTGTTGATCACTACACCACCTGCTCGCCGTCCACCATTTTCGGGGTTAGTCTGGGTGGAAACGGAGTACGGCTGTGGAAGGCGAACGGACGGGGAAGTGGTCGAAACCCTTGCAGTTAGAACAGGAGTCCCGGGTTCGATTTCCGGCTGGCCCCCATTTTCACCTGGACGAAGGTTATCATACATCGATAATTCCGAGGTAAAATATTCAGAAAAAGAATTTTTTTTTAAAGACTATGAATTAAACATACTATTTAAATCCTTATTCATCTTTGCGCAGGTAAAATAGATGTTTGTACATTTTACGAGAAAATTCATTGGATTCTTATTGACAAGACCATTTCAAACGATTGGCCAATTACTTGAAGCCGCAAAGCGCGCAGTCCTGATCAATTTTATTGAAACATTCTATCGAAGCATTCTTGGTGTTGCGTGGTTTCATCTCTTGGTCCTCCTCGATATGTCTATAGCACGGATTTACGTAAGACAACGCTATGTGAAGAGTTACCCAACTCCACGTTACATTATCTGCTTTCGCTCAACCCTACAGCACGTTCACTCGCTGACGTCAGAAATCTCACGTTTATATCAATGGCTCGTCGACGTCATTAGAGCCCTTTGTATAAAAAATGAAGTTAAAGAAGTCAATACCACAAATGTATCTTTCGGATTTCTTTCCCGTTTTCCTTCGGATAGAAACGGATCCGTTATACAGGCACGCTCGTCTCTGTTCTTGGGGACGTCGTATGTTGAAATAATCTATCTCGAATTTACTGTTATTTCAATAGTTACGATTTGCGAACAATATTTTCCGAATAATCTATAGTTTGATACTGATGCATTGTTCTGAAATAATTTTTCTTGTTCAATAAATACAAATTTGTTGGTATTTGTTTATACTACTACACGTGTCGAACTATTTTTTGTCGTTAGGCGAATGTTGAAATGTTAAATCCGCCTATGCCTTTGGGCCCTTGATCGGAATTGATGGGATGGTCCCTTGCTTGCTTCCGGAGAGTAAATTAGTTTATTGTTCCCCACGTAGTCATAAGCAGTTTGTAACTCTTTTTGTCAGACAATTTATTTTTATTTATGTATATTCAAGTTGATAGTTAATGAATTTATGACGGTGAAAGATCATTCATAATTGGTCACGTTGTTGTAGTGAAACTTCCGAAAATTATTAAATTATAAAAGTTGTTTTAATGACTGCCTAAGATTTTTAAGTCTCATAAACACTTAATCTTGGCTCCATCCCGATTCTCCTTCTGTTGCTTGGAAAAAAATTGATTGTACGTTTTTTTAATGACTCTTGTAAATGACGAATGTAGTCGACAATACAGTCAATGATAACGTTGGCTCAACGAATTGGAAAAAAAGGTGCTTCCTAAATTCTTTCCAGAGAGAAAAGTAGCTTATAGTCCTCCCCGTAATTTAAGCGCAGAAACACTTTTCATGTTTTGAACCATTTCGGATCGGTAAAGGTTTTATATCACGAATAATCTTTGTATAACGAACATACACAAAAAAAAGCGTTATGCTCATTCGTCATACTGATAAACTACCAAGAAGTTTCGAAATTATCTTCAGTGTAATCATTATACGAATAGTGCTTCGCTATTCCATTTCTCGACGTTGGGTTGAAAAAATATTTCAAAATGTTTGTTGTTCTTACTAACAAATACAAATATTACGTAACTGAATGATTCATTTTTTCTCCAACGATTGGTTATATTTATTTAACAGTAAACCTTAGAGACTGAGGGTTTATTAACAAATATTTTCCAAAATTTACTGTCAATAGCATATTATTTTTGCTATCTCACTTGTAAATGAGATCGCCAACATTTTATATGATCTGACAAATAGAATCTCAGAATGAACACTACCACGAAACGTTGATGAGCAAATAATACTGATGAAAATAGTAAGTTGTCATCATCGTAATAATTTCATTAGATATCGTGATTGAACGCAATGGAAAGTGGAAGAAATTGTGGTTACGCCTTGTTGAGTGCTCTATTGCCCGTTACCAATTGGCATCTATTTCACTTGTCGTCTCCCTATCATCATCATGTTGAGTGGTATATCCTATTTGCCATCAGTGCATTATTTCATGCGAGATCTACACGCAGCCAGAGCCAATCTAACTGTTAGCAGCAATCATACTGCTAGCGTCGCTCGGAGATCGTTTGATTAATGCGTTTTGTGAATGTGAGAGTGCGTTGGTTTGGAGCTGGAGTTGGTGCATTGTTCGGTACCGCGACTCCTTCCGATCATTCGTTCCTACGTTGTTCTTTCTCTCAATGTACTTCGCGCCGACTCCGCTTTCCTCCTCGCGTTTCCGCCATTTTACAAAACAAAGCAGCAACGAGAACAAAACACGACGAGGCCGTCGTAGCGACTATTCTTTGGAGCGCTTGACGGTCACGTGACTGTAAGCGATCGAGTGTTCATATTTTTTTTTCTTCTATATTGTTGTATTTGTAAATGGGAAATGTAGCGTGCTATTGAAGCTTATCTACATGGAGCGATAGGAGTTGGGTTATTGTTAGAAGGTGGGCTTAGCTGGGTTTACCTGCATCTTGGCCCACGTGGAGGGGTTAGTAGAAGTAGACAGTAATAGTTGGAGTTATTGACACTAAGAGGAGGTGGATAGAGGAAGGAAGGTTTGCTTTTCAGTAGTCACAGCTATATGAGCTGGGACATGTGAAAAGCTACACATCTTCTGGGGAATCGAACCCGGGATGACTTGGTGATGAGCGACAACACTACCACCTGCGCCACCGCTGGGGCTAACATTGTGTTTCACATATTCTCACGACGTAGATCGTCGAAAATACAACAGAATAAGCTATTATGGCCTTTTTCCATTAAATGTAACATCGTCTTTATCCACTAAACATAACTAAACGTAATTTAGTTAATTTTCCCCTACGTGGTCATACGCAGTTTGCAACTACTTTTTTTTGACAAGTTTATTATTTTTTGATAAAGATATAATCGGGTTCACTAAAGTTTTTCAGCATTCCTGGAAAGTTTGCTCTCTGTCACATAGGCTGTATTGTTTCCAGTGGCTGATCTATGGGCTACATTAGCTTACCATTGGACCTGAACTCTGAACAGATAAAATTGAAGTTGATAAATGGCGTACTTTTTTAAATCTGTGTTACCAGATTAATAATAATTATTAGTTATACTATTTTTCTTTAAAAAAATAATATTATTATTGTTATTAATAATACTAGATTAATAAAATTAATAATACCATATTAGTAACTTTAATAATTGTTATTAATAATATAAATTGTTAATTATTTATTTGATGCATTATATTTAAAGGTAATATTTATAAAATTTGTGTTATAAGACCATAAACTATAAAACGCCCCTCCCATCCCCCTCATCCGCCATTGGTTGTTTCCTAAGCGACGATTTGTACGAGGACCGGCCGGAGCCATCGACGAGGAAGAGAGAGAATTTCCTTGAAGAGTACGACCAGACGATGAAGCACCGTAAATTCAGAGAGGAGATGTACGCACTTAGTCGCGACGAGGACAGCGCAGCTTAGCAGCGGTTCGCGCGCGTGATTCAGTGCATGCAGGCATTGAGTCATGAGTTGTAGCAGGCGTTACCCTCTTACGGCTGTCGCAGCGTACGACGAGCTGCCCGGACCTCTTAAGACATTACGCAAAGAGGAAGTGGGTACTTGAAGCTCTGATCGGACTTCAAGGGCGAGCACGGATTCGGTCTGCGGGCTCCGTAGGCACACATGTGCACCCTCGATGCCCTTCCAGGTTTTTTTAGCACATACGAACGGGTGTGGGCAGGGGGGAGGTCGGTACCCCATCCAACTTCAACCTCAAAAATTTCCACAAAATCATCTTAAAACATTTACTTGATAATAAAAATTGATTTACAGTGAAACTTCTCTGTAACGGACACTCATAGAATGTTCTAATTTGTCCGCTATTGAGAAGTGTCCACTTTTGGGAAAATAAGTAGTCAACAACGAAAAAATGACGGAGCGAACGAGTGACCGCTATCGAGAAGTGTCTGTTAACGAGAGTTTCAATCCAATATTATATCAATTTTCCTAGGTTATAAAACTTATTAAATGTTGTCCATTAATATATACTACGAAAGATAAGTTATAATTAAAAGGGTTTAATAGGAATGTAACAAAATAAAAAATCATTGTTATAATAATCATGGCATCATTAAAACTTTGTGTATTAAACAAGTGACGGGTAACAAAATTTGGAAATGATTTTACTCTTCAATACTATATTCAATGCACATCAACTAACACTTGGTTTGCAATCATTCAAAGTCTTATTCTTATAAAGCCATCGCAGCGAAAACACGTAGACTGTGTGGTAGCTAAAACTGTAGGTTGAGGACGGAACATCATTCATGTTGATACTTTCATTCGTAAGAGAAATGAATGTTTTCGTGGTAAATATTAACGCCGTTGTTTATAATGGTTTTCTATTCTTTTTAAAACAAAATGTGAATTGTAAACAAGTTTGCATAGAGAATAAATTTGAGGAGGCATGTTAAAATTGGTTCGAGATCACGAAATCAGCAGACAAAAAACAATTATTTTCTCCTATTATGTTGTTGGAACAGAGAAATATTTTCCTCGATAACGGACATAAGAAGGTATGATTTTTTTGTGTGTGGGGGGTGGGGGAGAATTTTTTCGGTGCATGTGGAGGGAGAGGGAGCATTGTGTGTGCGCGCTTGGAGGGGTGATAGTGGAGATCATCATTTGACCTCGGTTTTCATGAAGTTGCATTTATAGGGCGTTACTGTCAATACATACAACCATTCCATATTGTTTTCTACTGCTTAGAAGGGGATGCAAGTAACCCTCCTCGTCCCCCTTTGGCTACATTCGTAGTGATATCCCTCGTGAGCGCTGATAGCAACATTCATATACATCGCAAGTGGTGCACAGCCCCTCCGGTAGCTAAGACGGTAGCATGCTCCCTCACCACCAAGTCCTCCCGGGTTCAATTCCCGGACGGGGCCAGAAATGTTTTTTCTAGCTTTTCACATTAATGTCCCAGTTCATGTAGCTGTGACTACTGAAAACTCCTACTGCTCCTAGTATCAATAAATCTATTACTAACCCCTCCACGTGGACTAAGTTGTTGGAAAACCCAGCTAATCACTAACAATAGCCCTACCACCCAACTCTTATCGCTCCATTTCCATAAGCTTCAATAGCACGCTAAATTTAGAAATACTAAAAGAAAAAAAAGTGTCGCACCGCGCGATCCAATGCCGTTCCTCGATTTTCGTAGTCCTTGAAGCAATGCTTAAAGTTCAAACCAGGTAGAAAGCTATTACGCACGACTGTACTGAAAGTGACTGCGGCTCGTGCTTTGCAGAGGGGGCGACCTCCAATACCAATGCGGGACGTCAACAAAAATCTAGGTTCTAGTTGGAAGGCCACTGGGCACGATCACAGTTCCCTCTCATTAGAGTTAATGAAGTTATTTTCTTACGCAATACAGGTGTCATTGCAAGTATTTCTCTCTGTAAGGAATCCGATCAAAACGATAGTTTTCGACCACCCCACGTCTACGACAGAGTCCTCTCGCAGTAAAAAAGATACGACGACGAAAACTTTGGGGATTCGGAGACGCGATTGAAACGATTAATTCAAAAGTTATTCGTATCTATTACGATTACGATATGTTAAGTGCACAAGAGCATCCATTAAAAAGGTAAGTTCTAACTTATTTAATGAAACATAATATTTGATGATCTTCCATATATTGCACACAGGGGATTGTGCAATTAATACCAAAGTGGTGGGGAAAACACATCTGAAGATAACTCACAAAGTCTTGTATGTTCATCTATGAAATCCAATGTATTTCGTATTGTAATTTTTCATATCGTAATCATGCTTTAAAATATTTAAAATTACTTTGGTCAATTTAGACGTTTAAAACATTGTTAACCATATTTTTCCGGTGACACTTTTTCAATCCCTATTGATCTTTTAGTAACAATATCATTCATCTATCACTGAAGGATTCCCTGAGGGACCTTATTCTTCCGAGCCGAGTAAAACTGCCCATCCCCCTTTCAACCCGTCTCGGCGGCACTGAGAACGAATGTAATACCAGAGACAATTTTATAACGAGATCTGAGATAAATAACATATGTTCTATCTCCTTCACGAGTAGGTACTCGGAAGTTGTGAGTTAATATATACATCCGATGCGTAGGTACGCGGAAACCGGACTTAAGAGCTACCAGCATTGGAGCCGTCTGTGGTCACTCATCCCCTGAAGGGGGATGTGACCCGGGTTCACAGGATCAGGTCAGGTGGAAGTTGCTTACGGACTTGGGATTCGAGGCGGGTGGTGCAGTGGGTAGCACACCTGCGGCCAGAGCAGGTAGTCCCGGGTTCGAGTCCCGGTCCGTTGCAATTGACTGTTGACGTTGCATATGTTCTAGAACTTCTATACAGAGGATAAAAACTGAGATAATATTTCAGAGAATGGAATTCATGAGTTCACACCCAGCAATATGACGTCATACCTCGCAACACGTGAAATCATGACTTGCGTCGTGTAAAATCACGCTGTGCAATACTAGAAATCAGAAGCGTGTTACTCAGTCCTTTCAACGTAATTTGCGTCTCAGTGCACACGTCACAAGCCACGTTCTACTCTTCGAATGCCTTTAGGGGGCGCGGCTGTGGCGACTGAGGACAGTGGGCGGAATACACGAATTCTTAAGAGCACGAAAGAAAATTTCATTCATTAATTATATACCCCCCCAAAAAATTACTAATTTTTAACAGCCCTCTGTTAAACCCACATGTCATGACTTCTCAAACTCCCACTTAGGATTATGTAACAGCATTCCCCCCCCCCAGTTCAGAAAAGTATTTTGTTTTAATGAGGGGACAATTGTTCTGTGTGGTTCAGTACATGGGTTAAAGTGACAAACTTTAAGGAGGTTAAAAAGTGCCCTACGAAACCCCCTCTACTTCACTGCACTGCAGTATAACGATAATTACAACCCCCTTCTCCACCCGCAGAGCACATTTCGGGGTACAGGGCCAGTTATCCATGTACATGTCCTGCTGTCCCGTTTCATGCAGAGACGCTACATTGTGACGAATTATTGGTAAACTCCACGTTTGAGGATAAAGTTTGTACGGAGTGAACGACATTTGTAAACCCTTTCAAACTAACATATCTTGACTCCACCATTAATGATTTCCGAAATTTTTTATATGATTTAGTACAGGTTTTTAATATATTTATTTTATTTTTGTGTTGTCTTAAATTATAAGTTTAAAATGAATAAATTTGTGAATAGTGATCGATTTGTATCTGTATTAAATAGACAGTTACAGTATTTGCTTTTGAATCACAATAAGATTTTTACTCGTACAAATGTTATCCTCTACAGAAATTACTTGTGCCCACTGTGTTGACGGCGGCGGCGAGGAAGGCGGTTAAGTGGTGGGGCGGAGGCTTCTCCATCTAGGAGCTCGTACAGAGAGCGACTACGTACCTCACAATCCATTGCTCTTTCCACAGTCAGATCCCGCTGTGAGAAAAGCTTCTATTGCCGAATGACGTCATCGTCATTTCGAGATGAAGAAAGCGATTACGTGACTTCTGCACCTCTCGAATATAACACTTCAATAAGGCTGCATTAAATGATGGCTTTGTAAGTTCTCTATATAAATGGCAACAAGAAAATTGTTCGTTGATCAATCAATGAAGTAAATAGGTGTCAATATCCGAAGTAAAAAAGGGAAATAATGTTAAGTATTTATTTTGTATTCTTCGCGTCATTTCGTATTGTATTTTCTTAGAGGCAATTTTGACAATTCAATGCATAACACCACAAAAAATGAAATTCCACCAAAAAAAATTCTGTAAAAAGCAAGGTCATTCGTATGAGTAGTGAAATCTAGAGGTGAAGTTTTGTGTCGCAGGGGTCAGAAAGACGTTGATAAACAGGAAAAACAGAACTTTCACATTATGTACGTAAAATTGTAAACTCATCCCCTGTTTCGTTATATAATTTACCTCTCGAAGTTACGTCACTCTCATCTGAGTATTATACAAATCCAAAGAATAAATAGGCATTTTCTCATATTAAATAAACAATAAAAACGAATTACTACTCGTTAATGAAATTATTCCTTTGTTACTTTATCTCTATTCTGAGTATTTTATCAAAATCGGTTGAGCAGTGTTTGAGAAAAAAATTCAGAAACATCCATACATAACTATTATTCCGTTTTTTTAATGAAACGTGGATGGAGACTCATCGCACGATTTCTTGAGTCGGTACACGAAGCAAAAAACCCGTTCCACGTTCAGGAGTGGATCCAGAATTTGCTTTTAGGACGAGTCCATGAAGAGGGAATGCGGATCCCTTGACCGGAACTTCTTTTTCCAAAGTAACTTCTTAAAACTGCAATTTAAGACATTTTTTTTGCATAAATGAAGCATTAACTTAAATTGCAGTTTTCATAAATAAACCTGAAAAAATAAGTTTTTGAAATAATTCGTGTTTCTAGTCGATTTTTTACCTTGGGCGTTCCTTCTATTGTACATTTTATCTACGTAATTTTCAATAAGATAAATGGCACGAAATTTCGCTAGTGCTAGAGAGTATGCTAGAAACAGTGAAATATCACAGCGCTATACTCATGTTCTAAAAAAGCGAAGTCAGTCATATGTTTGTCCTATAAACTCATTTTTAAAGACAACTTTCATTTAAAATAAATAAATTTATTGTCAAAAAAGCAGTTACAAACTGCGTATGACCACGTGGAGGACACAAAACTAATTTAATCTCCGGAAGCAAGCAAGGGACCATCCCATCAATTCCGATCAAGGAATGTCTAAGGTGGATTTAACATTTCAGCACTTTACTCCTAAAATAATAAAAGTAGTTCGGTACGTGTTATAAAATTAACATAATATAAACAAATTTATATTTAATAAAATACAAATAAAATATTTCACAAGTACGTATCTTTATCGAACTATGTATTATTCTGGAATATTGTTTATGAATTGTAACTATTAATATAACACTAAATTCGTGATTTATCATTTCAATAGAAGCCGCCCCTAGGCAAAAGAGCTTAGCGAGAATGCATTAAAAAAATCCGCCTCTACCCGAAGGAGAACCGGAGAAAAATCCGTGTCATTAGTTCGTCCTTCTACATTCAGGTACACTGAATATTTTTCGAAGTAAAAATTTTCCTTTTGTTATTTTTCTATCCTCTTTGGAGGAGGGGCAAGAGTCCCCTGTGCCCCCCCCCCCCTGAGGTTCCGCCACTGTCCGCTTTGTACCACAGAGAGAAAACCGCCGAGCGTGAATCATCGGGAACCGCCTTCGGAAGGCGTCTTGAGTCACTGCAAGCACACCTCGTTGTTACTGCAGCTGGCCTACTTGCGCTGCGCAAGCGGACGGAGCATCCAGCGGGCGCTGGAATGAAACACGAAATAATAGACAAAGCAACAAGGAGAATGTACCATTGCTTTGTGCGCAACGTCAAGGCTTCGGCACCGAGGCGGATCTATGACGACGCGCGGGATTTCCAGACGTACTTGTAACCCGGGCGGCGCGCGTTTTGGAGTACTGCTGGAGAAGGGGGTAGGTAATGTATCACGACTCCTTGGAATTGAGTGGGAAGGGTGGGGTGGGGGGATGTACTGTGACTCGGACAAGTGAGGTGTGTGTTCTGCAATTCATGCCGAGGTGACGTAAGATGTATGTGGTAGATATCATTCGTGAATCATATTACAACGAAACATGACTTATCGATTACAATTTATTTGAAGAATTTACCAATAACCCTCTGTCAAATCAGACAAATAAAAAAGAGTAATCGGGGGAAATAAAACCCGGAGTTTAAAAAACTAGGCCTGATTCTTCTTTGGTACCTTCCGTTTAAAATACTTCAAGTCCTGGAGGGTAGGGGGTGAGGAGGAAAATGGGGAGGAGATTAAAGGTACATTTTTTAAAAAGATTTTTGCCAGTATCTCCGAAATTATTGGTGTTAGCAAAACGTACTTCGTATACAAAATTAAAGAAGATACAATTTCCTATTAAAAACATCTTATTCGTTTTCTTTGTAGCACCAATACTTTTAAAATTATAGGCTTCGAAAGTTGTCGAATTTTCGTGGAGTTGGATTTTAGTATAGATTTTTCGACCGTAATCGTTATTTCAAACCCCCATCCATATGTACATACGTATGCTAATACATACTATACCACCTGCTGTGTAAAAAATATATACTATATAAACTAATATATAGGGGTGGGGGGCACCCTCTTTACCTCTCACAAGACAAGTGCTTCGACATAATCATTTTTTCTGTAGATACCTAGAACAAATCGTAATTCCTGTTATGTATATAAACATAGGTACGTTCGAAATACCGATTACTGCAGAAAAACCTATATTATGTAATATATATTAT
>NNCF01126296.1:250663-260898 GCA_002313205.1 Laupala kohalensis
GGTATAGTATATATTAATATGCATATATACATAGGGATGTGCGTTTGAAATAACGATTACGGTCGAAAAATCTACATTAAAATCCAACTCCACGAAAATTCGACAACTTTCGAAGCCTATAACTTTAAAAGTATTGGTGCTACAAAGAAAAAAAATAAGATGTTTTAATAGGAAATTGTATCTTCTTTAATTTTGTATACGAAGTACGTTTTGCTAACACCAATAATTTCGGAGATACTGGCAAAAATCTTTTTAAAAAATGTACCTTTAATCTCCTCCCCATTTTCCTCCTCACCCCCTACCCTCCAGGACTTGAAGTATTTTAAACGGAAGGTACCAAAGAAGAATCAGGCCTAGTTTTAAAACTCAGGGATTTTTTTACCTCAATTTGTCTAATTTGACTGGGCTAGAAGCGAAATGCAGATACAGAAGACATATATTATTATTATTATTATTTCAACACTTAAGAATTACAAAAAGAAAATTGAAAAAAATATTCAAATTAAATACACATTATTTTCGTTTCTACAAACGAGACTAGTGGTGCTAAATTTTCGTGTTTACTCATAAATATGTCTTTTTAAAAACAATATGACCATTTTGAAAAACATTTTTTGTTCTCCTTTTTCCACTTTCCCTTACTTGCGATAACAGTTCAAATTAATAATTATTTCCTAAATATTTTTTTTTATTTACTGAAATCCTCTCATCCAACTAACCTCAACCGTAATAGAATGTTTTATCATATATTAAATCGTGACTAATTGCAGTTAATCGAGTGTTGAAACTTTTTACGCTTAGCAAATCCATTAAAACTGGCGAGAAAACACACAGGTTGTGCTGCCTCAAAAAATTAAGACAGATCCAGAATAGTCTTTATTTTAAATTTTAGCGGACTTAATTTTCGATAATATCGTTCTGAGTTATATCTAGGAGAAGGTAAATAGCAAATAGGAGCTAACATGAACAACAGTTCCCAAACGATTGTAGTCATTAAATGGCGAATGAAAATACAAAAAAATCAATACGAACTTTAAGTAAGAATGTACTGTAGAAAGAAGTGAAAAGACTGGCTTCATAAACTTTTATTCGTCGTCTTCTACTTATTCGCTCTCCTTTTCGGAATCCGCGTAGCTCTTCTAAACCGTTCTTTGTTCCATTTACCTCCATACGAAGTTGCATCGCCATGTCGCATTTACCTAGAATCGCAATCATCGCATGTCTAGTCCTGGATCTCGCTCCGACTTCCTGCTTCAGCGGATACGCACGAACGCGCGTCATTTGTCAGCAGCGGAATTCTCGGAGAAGAGCGACGCATTGCGCATGCGCTATTGCGGGTACCTGGAGAGCGTACAGAGTGAACGAGCAATTACAAGGTGGGGGGGGGGAGGGAAAGTTAACACGTCTTAAGTTGCGTTCTGGCACTGAACTATCTCTAAACTAGATCAGACAATCTACACATAACGAAGGATTAAAATCAAAATAATTTAGTAAATACTTGGTTATTCACCTCGTTATTCATATTATTTGGGAGTTGTTGAGATGACTAGCCTTGTCATTCTAGCCCTGACGAAGAAAAAACAAAATTTCTCGAAACATCGGCTTCATAAATAGTGTAATAATATCTTTTGACCTTATCCCAATAAATCCTAAATAACACAAAATAATTTATTGACATTATTCACGGGTACAATCATAATTAAATTGATATGACCTGACGATGGCAGCAATGTACTGCTGAAACGTTGTGGTCGGCAATAAATAAATGTCTACAGAAAAAGTCGGTTTAATAATTTCAAAATAATTTATGTAGTTCTAATGTTTTTTATAAGTTGTTAGGTCAAGTACTAGTACTGACAATCCAAATATGCTACCTCGAGAGAACTATGGCGAGATCATCTTTGGGGTAAATAATGCGTGATTGTAAGGGTTTACGATCAATTTTTCCATTTACTACATTTTTTCAAACAATGAGAGAAATGAATTAAGAAATAACTATACGGGGATAAAGTATTTATTCTCGATTTTTTTCTTCATAAAGGTCAAGACAGATTCTTTAATGCCGAAAACAAATTTTCAATATATTACCAAGAATTTTTTTTCTTTCGAGTTCATCTCAATTAATGTCAAAAAATGTAAGACCAGCGGTAATGTTTACAACATAAAGCTGTATAAAAGTTTTTATTATAATAAATAAGGTTGTTTTAAATATCACAAGAAGTAAACGATCGTATAGAAAACGACATTAAATATTGGAAGAACTGTATTTTTCTCTGAGTGTTAAATGAAATAAAGAAAAATAATTCCGCAAAGAAGAAAATGGAATTGAGATAGGTCACGACACGTACTCCACAGCTGGGATTTTGAGGGATGTCCCCAGCGGGTGACCGGAAATATCACAGCCACTCTTCCCGTCAGTGGGATATCCTTAAGGCAATAAAGGATGTAATTGCTTCCGTACATTAGTTTTTCACGCAAGTTTCCTTAAACTGCGGTTTACCAACTTATTATTTCCTTTTCCAAGATCGTACGAGTGTGCTACGCATCGAAAAGGATTCCATGACGTGCATAAAAACATTTAAATAACTATGACACATAAATGACTATGTAGATTACTAGGGGAACTACCCGGCATTGCCTAGGATTTGGAAAAAGAAACTAAAAACAATAATTACTGGACATATTAGTGATATTAAATCGCCTGTCAACAGGTCTTGATTTTTATGCCACTTTTTAAAAATATTGTTGTATTTGTAAATGTGAAATGTAGCTAAGTGCTATTGAAGCTTATCTACATGGAGCGATAGGAGGTAGGAGTTGGGTGGTACGGCTATTGTTAGTAGGTGGACCGGTTTGCTGGGCTTACCAAGAACTTGGCCCACGTGGAGGGATTAGAAGTAGTAGTTAGTAATAGTTGGAGTTATTGACACTGCATGAGTTCAGCGGGAAATTTCTATTTATTTATTTATTCATTTCATGTCTTATGGTGATGTTCAGGCTATGAGGATGAGGTCTGCTCTTCAGTCTAACCATGACTTGGACATGAGAAATGGGAAGGAGATATGTTGGGTTGCCTGGGAACTTATGTGTGCCGAATGGACATTTGACTGGAGTCGGTAAGGGAGTATTATGAAAGCAAAGACGCTACGAAGACGCTGTCGGTAATAACTACTTTTTTCTGGCTCCTATAATCGCACTTTTTACGAAAAAAAGTTCATCCTTTGACAAATATTAGGAAAATAAATAATCCAGTGAATAAAACAGTACGATCCTGTCTGACGACATGCAGCAGTCACACCGTGACCTTAAACCCTAGCGACACAGTGACTGAAAGGGGAATAAATTGATCGATGCGTAAAGAGTGAAGCCAGAGTCATCCCCTACCCGTATCCATGACGCATCTCATAACTCATGACTCGACCCTCACATACCTCATGATTCATTCTCTCTTCCAATATTCCCTTTCAATTGTCTTCTACGGAAAAGAAATTAACTCTGACAAACAGATTACTATTACTCCTCCCCTAAACTCAAACACGTGTAACTTTACCGAAAATAATGCAACATGACTCCTTATGACAAATTGCCAACTTCTTCGAATTCAGGTTATATTCAAATAAATATTTATGGTAGTCAGAAAAGCGACTATTTGCTGCAAAGTTAATAACAAAACAAATGAAAACACAAGGTAATATTCGTTCCTCACTTTGCTCAATGCAGAAAGAACAGAATAGCGCCACAAGAGCAAGTGCATTGAATTGATGGTCCATATTGGCGACGGACGTAAGTTTTCAGAAGTTGAAGTGTCCTGCCAACATAAAGGGAGGTACAAATATCATTACTCTTATGGACGATGGCGAAGTAAAAGCGTTGGCTGCACTGTGTGCAAAGCGTGTATCACCATCAAGCTTTAATACTGCGGATAAATAAATTATTATTGTTTATTGTCAATTACTAAGTGCTTAAGACCACAAACCCCGCGTGCGTCCCCCTTTACATTCCCTGAATATTGTTTCTTTGTAAATGGGAGGGAAATGTAGCAAAGTGCTAATTGAAGCTTATCTACATGGAGCGATAGGAGGTAGCAGTTGGGTGGTAGGTCATTGTTAGGAGGTGGACCGGTTAGCTGGGTTTACCAACAACATGGCCCACAAGGAGGGATTAGTAGAAGTAGTTAGTAATACTTAGAGTTATTGATACTAGGAGGAGCTGGATAGAGAGATTTTCTTTTATTTTAGCTACATGAACTGGGACATTAATGTGAAAAGCTACAAATTTTCTGACCCCATCGGGAATCGAACCCGAGATGACTTGGTGATGAGTGACAACATTACCACCGCTGGGGCGTTTCTCTAAAAAACGTTCCATGACTTTCAGTATAATTAGCTCGTGATCAAGCATTAGAGCGCTTCAACTATTTGACTCCAAGCTTTTGGGACTCTCCTTCTTTATTTCAATTTTAGTAACTCCGGATCATTTCTTTACATTTCAATTTTATGTTTTTGAAACTAAAGATTAACATATAACATAAATAACAAATGTATACTGTTGATTACTGTATGGATATTACATGATAAATATTGCATACCTTGTAGTCCTATGGTTGAGTTAGGACTTGTTTACCATACAATAAAAACAATATTTCATAGCCATAACAAGAAATCAAAAGCAATAATAAAAATGTAATGTTATACTGCATGTCTCCTAATGGCTCGGTAACTCGTGGGCAATGATCAAGTTGTAACATCGTAGTCCATATCTGCGGGAAGCGTGTGTAGAAAGATTCGAAACAGAAGTACATATGTAGAAAATATAAGTTTTCTTTTATGAACATCAGAAAGCACGCGTCGAACTTTTTGTCTTCATCTAAGGACTGTGCTGCATTTTCAATCCGCCTCTGCTTTAGGGCCCTTGACTGGAATTGATGGAATGGTCCCTTGCTTGTTTCAGGAGAGTAAATTAGTTTATTGTCCTCTACGTGGTCATTCGCAGTATGTAACTGCTTTTTGGACAATAAATTTATTTAAATGTATTTATTTATCATAAATAATCCGGAATCAGTTCATCGTCCTACTTTCTACATCCAAACACACAAGCGTTTATCCGTTTTATACTTAGAAAATGTACGTAAGTGTCTCAGGTGAGTGATTGCTGTAGAGCATTTTGTAATTACCCTATTCATAATACAAAGAGTGACCTCGATGTGTTCTCGTAGATAATGAATCAATGTAGATGTGTCGTACACTTCCGCTGTATTATATTTTTGAATACGAGTTCAAAATTTCTGAGACAACTCCGCCATAGTTTCAAAAATAATTTCCTTCATATATTTCTTTCGGCTCATTTTAATAAATAGATGAGCAAAGATGTTTAGTTCATAAGCAAAGATGTTCCAAGATCTCAATAAATCTTCAACAGCGATATGTTATAATGAATAAAATTGATGCGTCAGATTTAACGAAGCGATTTAAAAGGAATTAAAGCGCGTACAGTCGTTATACGAGTGTCTCTGTCCGAGATACGCCATGTTGTGTATCGTGAATTTTTCATGAGATCTGACTCGTCACCTGCTACTGCGCGTAAAACACTCAACGCAATTACAGTTTGATATCTAGAATTACATCCTCTTGGCACCAGATTCCGATTTATCAGTGAGAAGACGTAAAGTGTCGTTGAAGAATGCAAAGGAAGGATAGCTAAGTGAGAGAGATGGTCGTCAGCGATATCCCAAAGGTTGAGCGGCAATTTCCTAAAACTAATTGCATTTCCTTTCGCTAAGTTGGCCGATATACTTCAAGGTGAAAAAACGTGTTGGAGCGAAAATAAAATAAATAAATACTAGTTCCTGCAACAACTAGCTTCTATTAAGTACAACAAAATTGTGAAGTATTATATCATTTCATTTTCACACAGATTAAAATAGTACAGTAAAACCTTCTTCAACCGTATCTCCGATTTATCCGGATCAGTTTTATGTGTTGTTTAACGCCAACATACGAGCCAGACTCGAAGAGAAGCTTCTGTTATTATTATCCTCTTATTAATTTCCTTTTTCTTCTTCTATATTTTGCGTAATTTTACCTTCTGGATATAAAATTGCGATCATAATGCCTCATTTACACAGAACGGTCTTATGAGACAAACACAGCCTTTAGATACACTTAAATTTCATTCTAAAGCTGAATTAGGGCACTCTTATCAGAGAAAACACACAACTATATAACAGAAAAATTTGATTTTTTTAAAAATCCGCGTTAACCTCAGCATCCGGACGCAAACAAACAATGCATATGATTGCAACAAACTGTAAAGAAAAAGAAGAAGAAGAAGAATGTATGATAACTTTCGGTCAGGTGAAAGGGGCGACACTTATCTTCTGTACGCGGACTCTCAGACCTTCCGGGGCAGACGTCTGGGTGGACATTGGTGTACTGCCGTAAAAGGCGAACGAGTGGTGTAGTGGTTAACACCCATACGATCAACGCAGGAGTCCCGGGTTCGATTCCCGGCTCGACACAATTTTCACCAGACCGAAAGTTATCACATATATTCTCCACGTGTAGGGAACACGGAATAAATATATACATAATTATTATATACTTTGGAACCGAAATTTGAATGAAGCAGGTTTATTTTAAAAAAAAATTATTGCCATCTCTCTTCATGGGACTTCTTTCGCGAAGTTCTAATACGCACACATTGCCATTTATTGTTGACCAGCCTGTTTCTACGTTATTTCGTTTATAACGCGTGTTTTGATTAACTTCTGCTTTGACAGTTGAATATTCAATAGATATTCAATAAATAACTTTTTATCTTATCTAGGAATTTTTGCTGAAAGTTTTGAATCCGCCTCTATGTCTTAGAGCCCTTGATCGGAATTGATGGGATGGTCCCTTGCTTGCTTCCGGAGAGTAAATTAGTTTATTGTCCTCCACGTGGTCGTACGCAGTTTGTACTGTTTTTCGACAATAAATTTATTATTATTAAAATTTATTATCAATCGTATTGAATAACATTACTTATGCGAAAACTATATGCGGACCTCACATGGTGCGACGCGCTGCGCTATTGAGGGTGCGCGTGAATTGAGTGGAGCCTCTGACCGCCTCGCGTCGCCGCATTGATTTGCGGCCGAGACGCTGGGGATGAAGCGATTATGTTGAGGATGAAGGCGAGGGAGCGTGTGAGGAAAGCGGAGGCAGAAAGCGACGCGCGGTGCAAGACGAAGAGTGAATGACACGCAACGGATATAATTAATGGCCAAAGAGTGGGCAGTAGGCGACACACATTGGCGGATGGGACTCAAAGTCTCCCCTTTGGACCTGAACTCTTACCAGATAAAATTGAAGTTGATCAACGGCATATTGTGTAAAAGTGTTTCCAGATTAATAATTGTTATTTGTTATAATTGTTTTTGTTATCAATAGTACCAGAGCAATAAAATTAATAATACGATATTAATAAAACAAATACTATATTATTACAACTACAATACCATGTTAATAACTTTAATAAATAATTGTTATTAATAATACCAGATTGTTAATTATTTATTTCATTCATTTCAGGTAATATTTATAAAGTTTGTTTTGTAAAACCATAATTTTTGAACAAAAATGGTCCCCGGGTTCCCTTCCCCCTTGATTAAGATCTAGATCCGCCTATGGCGACTACAACGTCCTAAGTGAAGGCAAATAAACCATTTTTTTTAAAATTGTTAATCATACAATATCGCATTCATACTAACACCAAATAACCAGTCTGCGAGTCTTGGTATTGCAAAAATAGCAAATTGCTTCTACTGCGGGTATCTGTGTTCCGTTAAGTACGTTACTTGATAAACGTTACGTTAATACGATTCGTAACGATAAAAGTGTCCGGTTAAAACGTTACACAAAGAAGCACAAAAAATTATCACTATTCGAAATTTATGGAAATTATTCTGCCGTGAGTAGAGTCACGTGTAAGGTAATTTATTATCTATCTACAGTATGTGTATTTATTCATCGAACAATCGAGCGGAAAGAAACATCACATGGAAAAGATCTAACAAATATATCACAGTACTTTACAACAATTATCACAAAATATTACCTCATTAAAAATGAAAGATGTTTTTCATATAGATAAATCTGTTCATACGAAACAATGTAATGAAGTCGATTTTTTTTCCATTTCCGATATAAATTGTTTGTACTGTACCAATTTACATCTATCCACGTCACAACCATTAAAAAGAGAGCGCCAATCACTTTTAAACTTTCATTCACTTTATTTACTGGTATTTCTTCTTCCTTATGTCATGTTTTCTTGAAGTCACCAAACATTCCGGTAAAATTACGTGGTCTGGTATTATCTCATTCTTTATTTCTGCCAACGTAAAGATTTGTCTTTTCATTAAATCCCAGAGAGAAAACTACGCAATGTCACCCTTCCAAAAGGCGTCACCTACTCCACAAAAATATCCCTCGAATTTCAAGAGCCCTCTAGCGGCGGAAGGTCTTTCGCAATTATTCACCGACATTACTTTGGTCGGGAGCTGATCCTCTCATTCCTCTTCTTTCATTTCTTCTTTCGTTTTATTGATCTTTCTGCACCCTCTTTTCAATATTAGCCTTTACCAGGGTTTCTTTTATATCTCATTTTCATTGCACTGTACGTCCAATTGTCACTAATATTTTATTGTCATGATCTTATTAACATGTTCTTGGAGTTTGTTGAAGTTCCACGTAAGTCTTACTTTTACTTTCATAATTTAAGTCTCACCACTTCAGGCTTCCCATAAACCTACCTCTTCCTAAGCCGTACCATGCACTGTCGATTAGCACGAGTTGTGACGTTACCGTGTCTTCTCAATGGAAACCACGTATCCCATCTTCATATAGCTTCTTTCTATCCGGATACGCGTAAAAACTCTCATATGTCCCTCCAACACGTCTCTCTCGGTGCACACACCATTTCCTATTTCGATGTACACATCTAACATCCTCTGTCTGTCCGCACATCCCAAGGTGTTTGCCACGTCGTTTCAGGAAAGGGCCACTGACACAGCCACCCCGTCCTTCTCTCTTGTGCGGGGGGTGGGAATAAAAAGAGGGGGCGGGGGTTTAGATCTGAGTGGCCACGACACGAACGAAGGCCAGAGTTGGCGGCGGTGGGGGTGGCGCGGGGGCAGCGCTGCCTCGATGCTGCTGCTGCTGCCGCCGCCGCGTCTTGCCATATTGATCCAAGACCGCGTCTTGCTGCGGGCGCACCTAGAGCTACTGCCGCCTCCGCCCCCGCGCCACCCCTCTCTCACGTCTTGTCCTGCGCCTACGCGGCCGCGCCCCAACCACCAACCAACCCCTCACCCACCCACGCCGACCCCTCCGCCGCCGCCGCAGCCGAGGGCGAGTGAGAGCCAGTCTCTCCCTTCTTGCAGTGCAATCACTCGCTGTAAGAAGAAGGAAGGAACTGCGTGCTAAGATCCAAGACAACGCAACGAAGACTTGATCCGTGTGTTTTCTCTTCAACGTCACGATGTCAACACCGCGTTAGTTCAGGCTTGGATGTGAGATACATTATCAGAGGAAGGAAGGGAACTTCTCCAAACCTGGAATGTGACATCCAAACCTTGTAATATCCGAGCTATGAAGTTGCAAAGTTATATCCTTTCCTTTGTCTCATCCCACTGCCAATCCCAGAGTGCTCATATCCACAGTGTTTCCCAAGAAATATTTCTACGCCTGGTGACATTGATTCGAACCGTAGATGATCCGAGTAGAACTTGCTGTGGTGAACAAAACCTAATACTGTAAACAAGGCATGTTTACTAGAGGTACTGCCGTTTATTGAGCCTTTCATTCACTCTCGCATCTCTTCATTCGCCCGCGTAGACACATTAATTCCATAAAACCACTGATCGAGCGCACGTAATAGAGGGCGACGGAACAACTGTCTTGTACAGCCTCGAACCAATGCATAAATACTGAACTAATCCTCCCCTTCTGGACATGATGACTCTTGCTCTGTAGCTCCTCTGCACTTTATTCCATGACCATCCCAAACCATCGATGTATTCCACGAATCTGATCCCTCCTGGACTTTTATTTATTTACTTTATTACATGTCTTTTGGCAAAAGAAGGTTCAGGGTCTTGAGACCTGCTTTTCCTCCTAACAGTTGGACTTCGGTGAGGGAATTGGGAAGGAGAGATGTTAGGTTGCCAGGGAACGTATGGTACCGAACCTACA
>NNCF01126296.1:260986-274444 GCA_002313205.1 Laupala kohalensis
AGCCAATGGAATCGTGGAAGCGAAGACGCTACTACTACACCACCGCTGTCATCCTTTCCATGTCATATCATTCATTATGTCTCCATTTCATCCTCCTTGCCAAATAAGTGTTCTTTATCTCCCATTTTCCCACACTTTTCCTTTCGGAAAGATTTGACCACCCCATTGCTGTTCCGTGTGAAATGGAGACCGAGCTCGTTAATAGACATGCCGTTTCCCCTTGCCACCCCCCCGGCGAGTTCCATTCTTCGCCGCAGGCATCGGAAGCGCTGCTTGCAACGACAGCAGGAGCAGCAGAAACGACGATTGGGGGAGTGGAGGGGAGGAGGGGTGGAGGAGGGGAGGAGAAGTAAGAGAGCTGGAGCTTTCGCTGGAGCTGCACTTTTATTGTAGCGTCCTTCTTCAAGTCGAATAATAACTCAAGAGGAGACGGGATTCTAAGAGGACTTCTTGCGGTGGAGGAGATTCGTGTCGCGTTGTGGATGGGACACAAGATTTGGATGTACACGGAATACGACAATTATTGGAACAATTATAATAGCAATTTCTTGCTCATGTTATAATCATGTTGTCATGATCTCCACTTTACACTGCACTTCTTGTCACCTTCAGTGATTTGCAGTGGCTGATCTATGGGGGTTGGGGGTTAAGGGGGCTATAACCCCCCCCCCCCNAAAATTGAAGTTAACAAATGGCATACTTCGTAAAAGTGTTAACACATCATTAATTATTATTTATAATTGTTATTAATAATATAACTGTTATTGTTATTAACAATACCATAATAATAAAAGTAATAATATCGCATTAATAATACCATAATCATATTTTTATAAATAATTATTATTGTTATTAATAATACCAGATTGTTTTTTGTTAATTATTTATTTGATACATTTTATTTAACGGTAATATTTTAAAAAAATTGTTGTGAAACAATTTTTAAATAAAAGTGTTCCCCGGTTAACCGCCAACCCCTTGATTACGGTCTAGATCCACCATTGGTGATTTGATATCATGAGGGAGCGGTAGTTTCTTCACTACACATAGCCATATTTAAAAATTTTAATTTATAATTAAACATTAGACTCCTTCATTAACTAATCTTTACACGATAAGTCATCATTTTTAGAACCAACTATATCTATCAAGGCCAGTGATTTCCCACTTATGATCTCCTTTTATAATAATCACATTCTATTTCAACATTTTCTCAAATGACATTGACATGCAGTATGTACGCCTAGTCACATATTCAACTCTTGATTATATGTTAACTGGTTTGAGGTAAGGACGTGTTTTCTAGCACAGAAATCATCCAATCCCACCAGAGAACATCGATGCTTCCACTCCGTCCCCCCGATGTACGTGGGGAATTTTTTCCTTGCCATAACTGAACCCCATCTGTCCAATTGTATTCTCTATTCCTTAGTTATCAACACATTTAAATGACACAGGTGCCGTTTAAATGCAGTACAGATAGGTTTCACTCATCTGATAATTTTTCAAGGGCTAGAAGAAAAAGGGAAGAAAACCTTGGTAAATTAGGAATTTTGACGAAAGTTAGGGTGGAGCACCGGGAATTTACGCAAATGCCCGTATGTTCAGTCCAATTCTGAATTCCACAAATATCAGTCTCATACAGAATTCCTCCCAGAATTTCACAACACTCAGTCAACATAAATAAGATCATTCCAATTCTTATCATCTTGTATTCTAAAATGTAAATGGTTGGGCAGAAGAGCAGACGTTATGGAGTAGACCCATACTGGCCCGGGTTTTTCTCCGGTTTTTCTTCAGTTAGAGACGGATTTTTTATACAGGTTCTCTAGGCTCTTGTCTAGGGGCGGCGGCTATTAAAACGATAAATCTCGAATCTAGTGTGGTTTTAATATTTGTGATTTATAAACAATATTTTCCGAATAATTTATCGTTGGATAATTATGCGTACTTCTGAAATAACGTTTTTGTGTTTTATTAAATACAAATTTGTTGGTATTCGGTTAATATTATAACACGTAACGAACCAATTTTCATTCTTATCTTAGTAGTATGTTGAATTGTTAAATCCTTAGCCTCTGCCTTAGGGTCCTTGATCGGAATTGATGGGATGGTCCCTTGTTTGCTTCCGCAGAGTAAATTAGTTTTTTGTCCTTCACGTGGTCATACGCAGTTTGTAACTGATTTTTTGACACTATATTTATTTATTTATGGTTTGTATCTCGCGGTACCGCCAAAATAAAGACACTAATTATTTTAAAAAGTGTAGAAACGTTTACGACAAAGCGGAAGTAGAGAGTTAATTTTCTAAACAACGCAGTAGCAAAAATGATGCGTTCGATCCAACTTTAGTACGATTCACAATTTTCTCTCACCGACGAAAGGAGATGACAAGTCCAAGTTTCGCATTCCTCCTCCTCCTCTCCCGCGCTAGCGTCACCCGCCCGCAGCCGGAAATGAAGTGCAGTAGGAAGATGTTTGGATGCAGAGTCAGCACGAAAGGATGCGGCCATAGCACTAAAACGAAAAGAAAAGAAAAAAAAGTAAAACTATTGTATTACATGGGAGGCTCGGAGCAATGGTTGAGAATCAAGGATTTTCTCATGCACCGCTCACTCGGCGTGGATGCAGCGACGTGTAATCATATCGCAGATGAAATTGCTTCGCTTTTTATTGCCTTCCTGTGTTCAGATAGTTCGAACGTGTCTGGCTCTAATGAAGTGCATTGATTTAATGTATTCTATTTATAGTTAAAATAGTCCTTATCAGAGGTGAATGTAGACCGTAGGGGAAACTAACCGGGGAACATTTTTGTTTAAAAATTATGGTTTCACAACACAAATTTTATAAATATTTCCTTTAAATAAAATACATCAAATATATAATTAACAATTGACAATTTAATATTATTAATAACAATAACAATTATTTATTGAAGATATAAATATGGTATTATTAATTTTATTAATCTGGCATTATTAATTTTATTAATATTGTATATTACTAATAACAAAAACATTTATAACTTATAACAATTATTAATTGGTAACATTTTTAACAATTATTAATGGTAAAGTATGCCACTTATCAAATTCAATCAGTTAAGAGTTCAGGTCCAATGGGATTATACCGCTGAAATTTTAACAACACAATTGAAGAATGGACTCTACTTCTTTGACTTCAGTTCTCTTGTTTTACGAAAAGCAAAGCAAACTTCGTATTGTTTTTTGTTTTTTTCATTTTTCTTTTCTGTATTAAATTTGTGACAAGTGTGATAGTATTTTATGTCCTGATTCCATTATAAATTTCATAGGAATTAATTTAATTAAAAACGATGCTTCAAAGACTTTCTCCACATGAACCCGTACAACTTCAATACGGTTTTATTGAAATGTTAGACCCGCTATGCCCACTATGTTTTAGACGAGTTGATGTATAATAGTTTATTATTTCATTTTAAAATTCAGGAACTTTAAAAATGGTCGTCGGGTTACTTACACTACAATAATGAAAGCTACTGTCAGAAAGGAAGATGAAGATGATAATGAGCGAACTACTTCTAACAAATCTTAACGATTCGAGATATCTCGATATTAATCAAATAAAAACGAGAATTACGAGGTTTTATCAGGATAAAACATCTGAGCTTTATTTATCAATTTAAAAAAACATATGTTTCTAGAAGCCATTATTTCCGTCACACACGATAATACCAAAATAAACCTCTCTAATTACTTTCTTGAGCAACTAATTCAAAATTTGGAATTTATTTTATTTCAAATGAAACAATTAACACGATTTAATTTTTTTTAGATTTTTCCACTTAAAATTTTAAGTTATCCTCCTTAAAATGTACAATTAACTTATATTTTGTAAAACTAACGTCTTCTCTTCTTCTTCATTTATCTTGAAAAAGCGTTTTTTTAGAAAGAAATGGATCTTACGACATCGAATACTTTTACTATCCTGCCATTGTCTTCGGATAAACCAATCATAAAAGCATAATTTTAATGCTACAATGACTCTCAATGCCATGACTGGAATCACACAGGAAGTATAAATCAATGAGGATCGTGAACAACGGATGTTATTCTATTTGTGGACGTGACTTTAATGACATATTTTTATTCTTTGTACAATTTATCTGACGTGTACATCAGAGACATTTTGTGTGTAATCTTTTATCTGATAAGAGAGAGCGTTTATCGTATACATTACAGAGACGCATCAACCGCATTCAGGACTCATATTATTGGAACTTGATGGTCGAGTTAATTTGTTTTAACGCCCGAATACTATTATCTCAACAATTTTCTTCTTTGCATTCTCTCAAAACAATTAATGAATCTTTGAAGACAAAAAATATCACGGGCAATATTTACTAATTTGTTACACTCGTAAAGATATCTTTACATTGTTAATTTGTAAAAGAATTAATTACAGGTTCCAGTACGTCAGATTTGAGTATCATTTTTGATCGTTTTTTTTTGAATCTACAAATTTTCACAGTTTTTGACGTCTATAACAAATATTTATAAATAAGATTTTTATTATAGCAAAATATTTTGGCGAAAAAACTTTTATTAGCTACTGATGATATCTTATATGAAATTTTATTGTTCATGTGTTATTAATATTATTCAATAGACCTCTTTCCGTCCCGGATAGGTGGGAGGTGCTTTATACCCATTACGGTCTTGAGGTCTACCCCACCCAGGCTCCAAGGATGGGTATCTGCCAGGCATATCAACAATATGTCGTGATATTGGCAACCCCTTGTTTTCTTATACGGAAATCAGAGTTCCTCTTTTTTTAGTCATTGTTATAAGGTCAAAAATATTATTAAACTTTTTTATGATAGTGTAATAATATCTTTTGGCCTTATCTCAATAACTCCTAAAAATTAAGATGGAAAACTAGGTCAGTGAGCCAACGAATTTACTAGTCAAGTTATTTTTTTTTTTTGGTGGGGCTTTAGGGCTCGTCATCAAGTTATTAAGCATGGTATAGTGTGCCGAATATGAACTGAGTATTGTTCACGATATTGAATCAAGACCAACACACCGAAATATTTTTTCAGTTCGGGTGTATAAAAAAGTCTAGAATGTGCCACAAAATGGGATGTTTGTCCTTTTATTTTGCTGATAATTCCTCCAAAGCGACTAGGTTAAAATATCCTCCAAAAATTTTCCAAATGATAGTTCGAATCATTTCTTCAAACAAATAAAGTTCATTTTAAACAAAATTTCACTTGAATTGTTTGACTTTAGGTAAATATGATTTTTTATGGAGACACTTTCGCGAACTTATGTTTTTTTGACGCGAAAAAATACGCTAAATCATGGCGAAAGAAAATAGCAACGCAATAATGTAAAGTTTTTTATCCCTCGCACGGCATTTGAAAGAATAAGTCAACAAAAACTGCGAATAATACTGTTCTACCAGAAACGACAACCGCATCACGTGATTGAAGATAATATGATCCTCGTCAAAGAAACGGAATTATGATCTTAGTATCAAGTTTTAAATTCAAAAAATAATAGTCCTAGTCCAACAGTAGAAATCAGCAGTGGGAATTTTTAATTCATCAGAACTCTTTTGGAGAATATTTCCAAGTTTTGTGAATTATTGTCAACGCGGATATAATACCTTGAAAATATTTTTTTTTCTTATTCTTTACTTCCTAAACAAGATTCATTAATTTAAAATGAATCATTGGGGCCATGGATATTTTATGTAAATAAAAGAGAAAAAAAAGATTCTTTTTTCGAACAATGTGAACTTGAGAAACCACATAAAGAGGAGCTTGCCAGAAATAACAGAGAGTAAGACGTGCCAACATGGGAGCAGACGCTGTTTGAGTCGCGCGCCGTGACGCGAAGTCTTGACAACGCGCGTCGCTAGGCAACTGTCCGGCGCGTGAAGCGAGTTTTGGGGGCGTGCGTGTGTCGCGCGGTTCAGAGGGCGTTCGCGTTCGTTCTCGCGAGCGACGCGGGTATATTTAGAGCGCCGCGGAAATGACGACGCAAGAGAAAAATGTCGCATTGTGTTCATGAAGGTGGGACCAGCACTCCCAAGTTAGTCCAATCACTGAGGGGTATAATTGTTCTTTACGTTCTAAATATACGAAAACTCAACGATATATGTAAATTATAAATTCATTCTAAAAATAAAAAATAAAATAAAAACCAGTACAGACTGCGTATGACCACGTGGAGGACAATAAACTAATTTACTCTCCGGAAGCGAGCAAGGGACCATCCCATCAATTCCGATCAAGGGCCTTAAGACAGAGGCGGATTGAAAAATACCAGTACAAATTCCTAGATAAGATAAAAAGTTAGCCACGTGTTATAATACTAATAGAATATCAACATGTTTGTAATTTAACTAAAAAAAAATATTTTACATGAACGAATTATTATCGAACTGTAGATTATTCTGAGAAAAGTGTTTATAAATCATAACTAAATTCACGATTTCTTGTTTCAATAAAGGCGCCCCTAGACAAAAGCCTAGAGAACGTGTATAAGAAATCCGCCTCTACGTGAAGGAAAACCGGAGAAAAACCCGGGCCAGAATGGGATTATAATTTATCATTATGAATTATAATGATGTAACAACATGGGCATATTTGTGTATTGAAGAATTCGCTTGACTCGTTTGATATACCTAAGAGCATATGTAGAAGTGTATGGCGGCCGGGCGCGACTAATGCCTCATCGCTCCGAAGAAAAAGTGAAATATCGTTTATATATAATTCGGTGACCTAGATATAAATGTGATGTAAAAAATACTACGGGAAATTTACTAGTAAACTTCCATCACTATCGTGATTTAAAAATTAATTTTTTTTTTGAAAATAAGTAATTCCTCCATAAGAATCAATCAATTCCACTGGCAATTATAATAACAATTATCTCATTGAAATGGCCGGTGAAGAGACATATGTTCAAACATTCAGTTAGATATATCGCAGAACAACACTTCACCATAACATGTTATTTAATTTTAAAATCTTTCATTATTGAATTTTAAATTGTTAAAATTAAATCTTTAATCAAAATCGTTAAAAATAAATAAAATTAATATTTTTAGCAAGATAATGTATGCAATGGTATTCACACAAAGGACTTGTGACTAAATCATCAAAAAGAAGCCTAAAACATCTGAAGATGGGGAAAACATCTCCCCGAAACGTTTTGTAGATGAATTTACTATAAAGTGGTTTGTGCGTCCGGTGTAAAGTGTTGTCTAAAATAAGAGCACTGTGAATCAAGATTAGGTAATATTAGTTTTACGGGGAAAAACATCTCATTTAAATGGAGAGAGAAACATTTTTTCCCCAGCCATCGTCCATTCAAATAATTCAACACAATTCAAAAAGGCAACGGTATTTGGGAGGAGTAGAAGTGGTTGATTTCGTAAACCTATTACCGTTAGACCATGCACTACATAATTAAAGAGATCAATCTGCCAAAGAAGTATATGGTGGCCAATGATTAAGCTCTGTCATTTCTTGATATCAGTACAAGAAAGAAGAAAAGTAAACCTCAGGGGGACATCTTAGGACTTTTTGGAGGACAGTTCTTCCAATTCATTGAATTTTAATGACGCCATGTGCAATTATTATCTCATCCCGTAATCCACCCAAATATCAATTAAGTATGATTAAACAAATACAACAGATAAATGAATAAATTTTACTGTCAAAAAAAGCAGTCCAGGATGTGAGTTTTAAGGATTTTTTGACCCCATTAAATCGTAAAGATCGGACAACATGACTTTATTTTTGTCATGTAAAAAAAATGAAGAAAAAAGAAAGACAATCCTGATATTAGTTTACGCAAATCCGAAAGAGGAAAGAAAACACTTTGTCATAATTTCATGGAAATTGAAGTTCCCCCAAAACAATAATTTATCCAATAACATTTCCATTCCTCCAAAGTAAGGTTCAAGCATTCATCAAAGAGAAAAACCACGCAGAAACTATTTACCTTTGAATACCAGAAAGAAAGAAAACAGATTAACTGAAAAAGCGTACTTTGAAACATTGATGTCTGGGTGTGCACAATAGGCTAAAATGTCATTACGGAATCTATTGAGACATTTGTCCTTCAACTTTGGAGATAAATTTAGATGATCACTTTTGTCAATAATAATCAATAATTTATGATTCATTAAAATTTCAGACGCAGTCAGACATGACGATGGCGTGACAGTGAAGGGAATAGGGCCTGGAAGAAAAATCAGTAAATAAATCTCTATCAGGCGATACATAGTCTTAGTATTTGAGTATCTACATCTTCGCACACGTCAATTCTGGAACTTTTGTATAAATATGCCTTTTACTAAATTCCCCTTGAAATCTACTAAAAATGTCGTTCTTAATTTGGTTAATTAATATTCATAAAAACCTTATTTTTTAAAGAATTTTTTGAATTTGTGTTTGGAATTTGAAACTATTCTTAGATCGGTATCGAATACATAATCTATTTTCTGACTTAACTTATATTATACTTTAACAATGGTAGAAGCTCTGTCCACTAACGTAAAAAACTTTGATTTTTGTCTGTTTTTCAAAGTCCAATGAAGTCAAAATCAGAGAGAGAGAGAGAGAAATTCGACCAATAATGAGCTACTAGTTTCTGTAAAAAAATATCATTACATAAAGGAAGAATTTCTGTCTCCCTCACATTTCCATCTTACATGTTATTTCCGTATCGTATTGTTATCAGCCTCTTAATGACGACCACTTTCACAATGACGGAAGTAGGTTGGCTCATGTAATCTATGGGATGTTCGAACTTATGTTTCTTTCTCAATACTATTCTAAATAAGAAGTCGTGTAGCGGGTTGCATATTTATGTTGCCGCAGTATTGTACTCACGGCAATGGTCAGTCCGAAGTTTTGATAGTTTGCTTTGTAATAAAATGCTCAATTTTTTAAAATGTTTTTAGTAAGACTAGACCAGTTGAACGCAACCGAGCCTTCTTTCCAAAGCCTAACACATTTCGGGTTGATTAAGTCAAAAAGTCTCATCGAATATGATACTCGTTTCACTTTCTAGAAAACTCCTTAAATATTAGACAAATCATTATAATTCATTTAACTCCTAATGGGCTTTCCGAAATTACAGTGTAGTTTGGCTATGTATTAAAGGACTATTACAGTTCTATGCGCAACTGGTTGGTGGAATGCTGCCAAGTTGGCCTGTAATTATTATCTCTGAGAATGGTTTTAAGTGGTGGGAGATGGGGAAAGATAAGAGTAGTGCATCCACGCGCATATTTTGACTCCTTGTTCACCACCTAGAAGTTAATCGCTTTCTATCGTTTAAAGAAACGGATACGACCGTAATAGAATTAAACGAACCACAGAAGAGATGGAAAACTAATTTCCTGAAATTATTATTCTTTTTCTCTCTACCTTTTAAAAAAAAATAACATCTTGTCCCTTCTCCATCTTAGATGACGTAAGATATTGCAAGGATTTTGAGGAAAGTTTATGCGACAATTTTACGCAGCGTGTGCTGTATTAAATCATGATTTTTGGTGTTGAAATGGTCTGAGGTAATGTAACCATTCTCACCTCGAACTTACGAATTACATTCACTCCTCTTGTTTTGACCTTGTATTGTTCTCAAATACTATTGGAATGGAAAAATATCATAGCGAAATTGAAAATAAAAATGTAAGTTTAATCATGTAAGTATTCATACATTTCTAGAGTTGTAGCCTCAATTATACAATCAAAACGTACAACAACAAAAGTAATTTCATTCTTACACCCTCAATTCCAACAAATTTGAATCTTCACAATTCTTACAATTTGAAATTTCAATGTAATATATAATGAATTGAGTATTGAAACTATTCATCAGAGAAAGATTTCTTCGTTTCGATGACAAACAAATACAACTTCGCCATATGTATCAACTGTAGAGAATAGTTTACATGAATAGTGACCAGTGCGCTTTCCACAGAATAGAAAGTTAATCCAACAGTGATGAACTACACGAAGCAAACACATCACTTCTTTAATTCATCGCCTCGCAGTGAAAGTCACTTGAACTCGATATTCATCGGTGGAAGAAGAAATGAGGAGACAACTAGAAACCGGAGATTAAAACAATGCGAAAATGAATCAATGCTGAGAGAAAACATTTCTGAAGAAAAGAAACAGGATCTCTTCGACAGAATCAGTTCTTATGCCTTTTTTGTCTGTGCACTGTGAGCACAACGAGAATGATATCGTTACAATCTTTTTCTCCTTATGTCAACTATTTTTTACAATAAAAAACGTGGAATGTAAATTACCCAAATTTAAAACATATGAAATAATCTTTTTAGTGGCACAATAAAATTTATCTTCATATTTTATTGAATACATTGATCAATTTGACATAATATACATTTATGTATTTTAAAACTCATTATGAAGAATTGAATGCTGTCCAGGGTTCGCTTAATCACCTTGCAGAACAATTCTTTGTATTCGTATCCTGGCCCGGGTTTTTCACATCCTGACCCGGGTTTTTCTCCGTTTTTCCTTCGGGTAGAGGCGGATTTATTATACACGTTCTCTAGGCTTTGTCTAGGGGCGTGTTTATTGTAACAATAAATCGAGAATTTAGTGTTATTTTAATTCTTATGATTTTTAAACACTATACTTAGAATAATCTATAGTTCGATAATAACTTGTACATGTAAATTTACAAACATATTGACATTATATATGTATTATAACTCGCAGCTAACTTTCTATCTTATCTAGGAACGTTTGCTGAAATTTTTGAATCCGCCTCTGCCTTAGGGCCCTTGATCGGAATTGATGGGATGGTCCCTTGCTTGCTTCCGGAGAGTAAATTAGTTTATTGTCCTCCACGTGGTCATACGCAGTCTGTACTGTTTTTTGACNAATAGTTTTGCTAGAATTTAAACTCTTATTTTACGAAAGTATTGAGATACTATTATTTTTAATCTAAAAAGATTAAAACTTTTAAAATTAGGCTCGTTTCCATTCCATTCGTAATGTTAATTGTATGTAGCTTTCTCCGTTTCATACGATGTCATCATATGAAGGATGATGAGATGATAACTCTATCTCATGTCACACGAATAGATTAGTGTTTCGGACTCCTCAAAAATTACTATAAGGTTGGATAAAGATGTACAATATGAGATGGCATGTTAAAGGCAGATATAGAAATGGGGAAAACCTGCAACAGTTCCACTTCGTCCGAATTGCATACGGATGAATATCCTTTGGACCATAGTTCCCAGAGGAGGAAGGCATGAGCACTAAGTACTACACCGTGGGTTGCCCAATAAAATTCTTCTCACAAAATAAAATATTTATATAAGAAGAAGAAGAAGAAATTTCCGTGGGAATTTCGTCCGCGTCGGAATAGGCAGTGACATAATAATTATTCAAAACGACCTTATTACACAGACTGATTTATTAACTATTTATTAACACTGTGGATCATCATCAGGCAAGCAATGAAAAACAATCATTGTAACGCTCTTACATTGGGAAAAGAGAAGGAGAGCTTACACAAATCAAAATCACAGAATACAAACATCATATACAAAGTCGAATCTGCTTCGTAGTTAATAAATCAGTCTGTGTAAATACATTGCGGTGAACCTCACCGCCAGACAGATTAATCATGTTATGTTCAATGGAAACGGGAGATGGGACCGAGATTTGCTCTCGGATTCTTCACTTCGAAGCGGTGAAGCGCTTCCCAACTGCGCCGCCTCATTCACCTCTAGACCCAGTCTACCATTGACATTCACTTGCGAGACCCACAGACCTTTAAGGTGACCTCACAGAGATTACAATCCTCATATGAAGCGTCTCCCTTAGGAAGAACGTGATTGTGGATCGATTGCCCCCCACCCCCACCCCTAATTTTCCAGTTCACAAACACACAGAAATATCTTAAATTGCGGTGAATCTCACCGTCAAGTAACATATTAAGTTATGTTGAATGAAAATGGAAGGCGGGCCCGAGATGTGAACTACGAGTTCAAACCTCGATTCTGTCTTCCATTTTCATGCATCGTAACATAATTAATAAATGTAATAAGGTCGCTCTATTCGATAAATATGATTCTACTAACGAAATGAATATATAGAATCCAAATCAATCCATCTGTCTTGTCCCCCTCGAAGGAGGTCGACATTCCTCCACGTGGCTGATGGCAGCGGGGGTGGCGGGGGCAGCGGGGGTGGGACCGTCCGTCAGGTGCACTTGCCCCCGCCCCCGCCCCCGCCCCTTTTCCCTCTCCGCGATCGATCTGCACTGCGGTTCCATGACGTCACAACTGGTGCCGCGAGCAGAACAACAAAAGCGACGAAAGGAGATGGAACGAGGAGAATCGGATGGGACTCATTAATAGATGTATTGATGATGATGATGATGTATACTTCGCGATTTGTATCACTGAATTCTTGTTGTATTGCGAGAGAAGAACAAAAACTGATATACGAATCTACAAAAGAACAAATCTAATCTAAACTTAACTAGTTATTATAACATGAACTACTCAACACTTAAGATTACAGGAGTAAATTGACTATGAGAAAAAAAGCATGAAAACAACGATATAACTCACAAAGTACTCAACTGACTGCAAACGAACTGGCCATACGCGTATGCGACTAGTATGCGCATACATGTATATTCTACATGAAGCTCATACAAAGTGTATCAGGATTTGTCTGAGGTGCTGTCGCGCGACATGTCAAAGAGTAACTGTACGGCAATAGCTCATTCAAATTGACACGTATCTCAGACAAGTCGCTCGCACGTGTACACACGCGTAAACGAAGCTCAACTTCACGTTGAGTATCACCCTCATCTCATGACTCCTACCCAACGCCAACCCGCAACACTCGTGCAACGCGTGACTGGAGGAGTTTGTGTGAGGGAGGAGGGGAATACGCGTGATTTTGAGTGTATCTGTAGAGATGAATATCTTTCTTCTCCTAACATTAAAGGCCACGAAATACTTTTATTTCTTTATAAAATAAATATATTAGCTGCAATTGAATAGTAATTAATTTTCTATCCACGTGAAACCAAATTACTATTGCGGCAGCAGGAAATTAAAAAAATTAATCTTTGTGTTAAAAATGTAGATACAACTGAATTCATTGAGAGTCAATTCCAGGGTATGTAATGCACAGTCCACGGCATTAAAGGGTTTAGAAAAGGCAAAGGGGTTAACGTCTCGCCAAATATAATATAAAATGTAAACATTTCAAATAAAATGTCCTGTTGAATTGAATTGGAACAGAATACCGTCTCCTTTTTACATTTTAACGTCTTTGATCTAAAAATTCACGTATTAAAACACGAAATGAAATACTCGTCGAAGTATCTCGTATTTAGTTCAATGGTCTTTTATGATAATACTCACAAAAACTTAAAATTATATATGTTG